>CM040189.1:57098202-57208202 GCA_022606455.1 Callitettix versicolor
ACTGGTTATTTAAGGTTAAAACAAGAAAGTTAAGTCATCAAAGATGTTTAGTCTAATTTGTAGTTACATTAGTGGTAACATTTCTCGTAGGCCTATTTATTTTGTCATTTTCGGCACTTTACTGAATCATTTTTAGTACATCTAAATTATTAAAAAGATGTTCTTAAGAAACATTGTGTTTATAATTCAAAACACTTTTAAGCTAGAACTGGATACGTGCGTACTCCCCCTTCACCCGCTATCCCCAAATTCCGCCTTATTGGTAAAGGTTCCGCTCTGAATACAGCTACGGCCCAAACTTTCACTGACTCGGTCAGACTTTCTGAACACCGCTTCCCTCAGTGATTAACCAACTCAAGATCTTCCTGTTCTTTTATCTCTTGCATAATTAAGCGTTGCAGTAACACGCGTTGCAAAATATAATTAATAATGACTACCGATCTAACTGAGCACAAGCAGTGCTAAATCGCCAACGTTTGTCACAGCGTACGTTACGATTAGGCCTGTAACTAACCAATACTGGTAGTTTTTATTTATTTTCTCTTAAGGAAGAATAGTTAAAGATTTTCGACAGCCAGAAATGTTGCGTCTGATTAGTAATAATTAGATACAGTCATTAATATGTTACTTTACTGCTGTGTAAATGGATGTGCTTATTGGCATTTGTCCTTGTTCCAGCAGATAGGCGCCTCAGGGGGGTGCAGACTAGCTGCACCTATTAAGAGGATTTAGACGTCCCTCGTGGTACCCGAGTCTAACACACACTTACACTTACAACACTACACTTACGACTTTAACACTTTACACTCACACTTACATTTAGGTAGGCGATAATAGCTTTAATGTACTTTTAGCCTTAAATTAAAAAAAAAAATCCAGCAGATAGGACACTATGCGACAAAGACTAAAAAAGAGAAGGTGAAGTCAGTAAAGAAGAGACTGATGGAAGAAAGTATCTATATCCATCATAAAAAATTCAAATGTCTTGAAAACGGATAGTATTTTTGTTAAATGGTTTGCTTAACATTGTTTTAAAAGTAAAATATTTGCCCCCAAATTATGCGTTAATACTCGTACTGCACCTAACATTTAAAATAATACCAGTACGTTATACTAACATGGCGGATCCAGTATGGCTATTGAAAATATCAATTATTTTATGTAAAAATTAAGTAATGCCTTTCTATCAATTACTTAATTGATTGATTTGGAAGCGGTGGTGGAAATAAATGCAGAAAATAATACGGTGGAGATTTAAAACGCACACTGTGAGCTTATAGTAACTATGCAGGGCAAGTTAATACTCTTCTTCATACGTTTTAAATATTTTACATTTTGATTAAGTTTGTTAAGCATAATATTCAAAAGTTAATTGTCAAGATAACTATGACGTAACAACCGAACGCATGCGCATTTGAATGTCTGGTCATAAGATTATACTGTATCGTATCAAAGAGGTAGCCTAATGGACTAAGCTTGATTATCTCGCATAATATCTATAAAGATGTATTAAATGTGTAAACATTTCCGCAAGTTTTACAAATGATTACAGAGCCGAATTGGCACTGAAGTGCTTAAATCCATAAACAAGTCAGTTAAATGAGTAAGAACCTTAGAAAGTATTTGATTAAACTTAGTAAAGGTATCACGAGACGCATTTCGCCCATAACTCAAAATCAGACATTTGATAACTCAAAGTACTAGCATTGTTGACAGAAATTTAAAGAAAAGATTTAAAATAACAATACTTGGAAAATCCCTCATGAAAGTCAAACTTGCTGTGTGGTTTCAAAATTTTATGAAATGTTACCATTCGGTAGTGTATCAAAATATCAACTTGAAAAGTATCTAAAAAAGAGGTTTTCACTAGATTATATTTAAAATAAGTACCTGGCAATAAGTAAGTAAGAATGAAAATAAAACTGAGGTTGTAAGGAAGCAGCAGAAAAGATATTTTTGAAATCGTTTTAATAGGATTTGATGGTCTTTATTTTGAAGAAGCAAAATTAGGTCTATAATGTCCCTCCTGCCACTTAACCCCAAATATGATGGATATGATGAGATTATAGAAGAACATCAGTAAATTTAGAATGCAAGGGAACAGAAAATATTGGTTAGACGATAACTATAGCTGGATATCGTACTGTCAGGTTGTCACTCAAAGTCAGTTATTATCAACCGGTGGGACTAAACGATTTGGGTCGAGCTGGAAAAGATGGACACCATAACGGACATAAATACTTACAAAATGCAGTATAGAGGAAGTAGAAGACAGATTAATGGTGTATAAAGGGAAAGTTTTGTGTTAAAGCAAAGGAATTAACTTTTGAGATTTTGCTATCGCTTAAGAACTAATTAGAAAAAAATATAAAGTTTCTAAAATTATCTTCTAACGTCTTTGATTAAATTTAACTTGAACTTAACTATTCGAAGACCAGAAACAACAAATCGGTGTAGGCCTATATCTCGCTAAAAATTAAAGTAATTACTTAGTATTAAAAGTTATTAACTAGTAGTCGTCAAACTAGCTGTGGGTTTAACGTGTTTACAGGTTTAACAAAATAAATTAAACATTTTTTCTCTAAAAGTAGGCCTATTACACAAATCAGTAAACCACAATGCAAATACAGTTATCATAACTTACATGCACAAGCTGTTACAAGCTGATTCGCTTTTGTAGATTTCCTAATTTGGTAAAAGTAGTCGTTGGAATTATTGCATTCAACCCCGCAGGGGGGTGCAGACTAGTGTTGTAAGTGTCTGCACTTACAACACTACACTTAAGATTTTAACAATTTACACTCACACTTACATTTAGGGAGACGATAATAGCCTCAACGTGCTTTTCGCCTTAAAATAAAAAAAAATTGCATTTCAATTAGAAAATGACGTAATACACTGTGCAATATGTACGAATGTCTTGAATTTACTGATGCACTGGTGCAATTTTTACAAATGTCTTCAATTTATTGATACACTGATGCAATTTGTCAGAATGGCTTCAATTTATTGATGCACTGGTGCAATTTTTACGAATATCTTCAATTTATTGATACACTGATGCAATTTGTCAGAATGGCTTCAATTTATTGATGCACTGGTGCAATTTTTACAAATATCTTCAATTTATTGATACACTGATGCAATTTGTCAGAATGGCTTCAATTTATTGATACACTGATGCAATTTTTACAAATGTCTTCAATTTATTGATACACTGATGCAATTTGTCAGAATGGCTTCAATTTATTGATGCACTGGTGCAATTTTACGAATATCTTCAATTTATTGATACACTGATGCAATTTGTCAGAATGGCTTCAATTTATTGATGCACTGGTGCAATTTTTACAAATGTCTTCAATTTATTGATACACTGATGCAATTTGTCAGAATGGCTTCAATTTATTGATACACTGATGCAATTTTTACGAATATCTTCAATTTATTGATACACTGATGCAATTTGTCAGAATGGCTTCAATTTATTGATGCACTGATGCAATTTTTACAAATGTCTTCAATTTATTGATACACTGATGCAATTTGTCAGAATGGCTTCAATTTATTGATGCACTGGTGCAATTTTTACAAATGTCTTCAATTTATTGATACACTGATGCAATTTGTCAGAATGGCTTCAATTTATTGATGCACTGGTGCAATTTTTACAAATGTCTTCAATTTATTGATGCACTGATGCAATTTGTCAGAATGGCTTCAATTTATTGATGCACTGGTGCAATTTTTACGAATATCTTCAATTTATTGATACACTGATGCAATTTGTCAGAATGGCTTCAATTTATTGATGCACTGGTGCAATTTTTACAAATGTCTTCAATTTATTGATGCACTGATGCAATTTGTCAGAATGGCTTCAATTTATTGATGCACTGATGCAATTTGTCAGAATGGCTTCAATTTATTGATGCACTGGTGCAATTTTTACGAATATCTTCAATTTATTGATACACTGATGCAATTTGTCAGAATGGCTTCAATTTATTGATGCACTGGTGCAGTTTTTACAAATGTCTTCAATTTATTGATACACTGATGCAATTTGTCAGAATGGCTTCAATTTATTGATACATTGATGCAATTTTTACGAATATCTTCAATTTATTGATACACTGATGCAATTTGTCAGAATGGCTTCAATTTATTGATACACTGATGCAATTTTTACAAATGTCTTCAATTTATTGATACACTGATGCAATTTGTCAGAATGGCTTCAATTTATTGATGCACTGGTGCAATTTTTACAAATGTCTTCAATTTATTGATACACTGATGCAATTTGTCAGAATGGCTTCAATTTATTGATACACTGATGCAATTTTTACGAATATCTTCAATTTATTGATACACTGATGCAATTTGTCAGAATGGCTTCAATTTATTGATACACTGATGCAATTTTTACAAATGTCTTCAATTTATTGATACACTGATGCAATCTGTCAGAATGGCTTCAATTTATTGATGCACTGGTGCAATTTTTACAAATGTCTTCAATTTATTGATGCACTGATGCAATTTGTCAGAATGGCTTCAATTTATTGATGCACTGGTGCAATTTTTACGAATATCTTCAATTTATTGATACACTGATGCAATTTGTCAGAATGGCTTCAATTTATTGATACACTGATGCAATTTTTACAAATGTCTTCAATTTATTGATACACTGATGCAATTTGTCAGAATGGCTTCAATTTATTGATACACTGATGCAATTTTTACAAATGTCTTCAATTTATTGATACACTGATGCAATTTGTCAGAATGGCTTCAATTTATTGATACACTGATGCAATTTGTCAGAATGGCTTCAATTTATTGATACACTGATGCAATTTTTACGAATATCTTCAATTTATTGATACACTGATGCAATTTTTACGAATATCTTCAATTTATTGATACACTGATGCAATTTGTCAGAATGGCTTCAATTTATTGATACACTGATGCAATTTTTACGAATATCTTCAATTTATTGATACACTGATGCAATTTGTCAGAATGTCGAATTTATTTACACTCAAAATTTGTACGAAGGTCTTCAGTTTATTGATTAGGTCCTACTCTGGTGCAATATGTACGAACGTCGAATAGTGTTGGTTGAATGTTTTGTTAAAATTTTAAATTTATTTTAAATTGCAAAACAGGTTATGAATAGGTTCTGTTAGCATTAGTGGTATTAGACCTAAATAAAAATATATCAGTGTTACACTTCCCCCTTAATTTGAATGAGCTAAGTAGGTCCACATACAACGAAAATCCTCACCGTAAAAAATGGCTTTCAAAATTAGCACAAATTTGCATACGGTCAGGTAAACGTGGCAGGAGTCGTTGGGTGTGCTTTGTAAAGGAGGGAGAGGGGAATGTCTGTTGAGAAAGAGAGGGGGAATGTGCTCTCTCAGTCTCGCCTTCTGGCATTCAACATTCAACTCAACGTTCTTGAAGACGGACTGACTGCAGAGGTTCGGATTACCTGTTGTATTTAGTTCTGTTATGGAAGTAAAGGAATGTGTTTGTGTTGTAATATTGTGTTTTTTACGTTTATATGAAAGCTGTTAAAAGAAAAATGTTAAGTGCTATATGTGAAAAGTGAAAATTATATATATTTGTGTGCGTATGTGCGAGTGCAATGAATAATGGTATACGAAGTTGAAAATTCTACAGCAACTGCTATTAATTTCTCAGCTCAGGTAAGTCAATTGAAATATTTTAAAATTAGTGGTAATGTTTTTTTAAAATACATACATTTTATATAACAGTTCTTTAAACTTGAGAAGTTGTTTACTTAGGTAAACGGTCACGAAAAAATACTTATTTTTTTAGTTCAAATAACATTTTTTTTAGTAAAATTTAATTCAAGAACATTAAAATTATTTTACTTGAATTCAAACTTTTGTGTTTTGGTTTCATACACTTCCGATACCAGTTGCTAATATGCTTTCTATCATAGGGCCTTATAAATAACAGAAAAACAAATAACTTTTAAGGCATTATTTGTTTACAAAATCTAGACAGCTGTTTATGAACAAAGATACAAAATGTGGGAAAAAGGTATACGAAATAATGACGAAAAAACATTACTAAAATAAAACTAATGAGAAAAAAATGGGATAGCCTTCATTTTGTTTAGTAAAGCAAAAATCTATAATATCCGAAATTTCAAAGTAATTTATTACTTGTCTAGTACCTAAAGGTAAAGAGTTGCATAAGTTTTAAGTATAAGTGAACAAAAAATTTCCCTGTAAAGAAAAAGTAGTTTTGAAATTCGATTTAGATTTATTTTTATCTCAACATTAACATAACATGTTTTTATGTAGTGCATATTTGAAGAAATTTTAAAATTTTTGAAACCTTGTATGGAATACATTGTATCACTTGTGCTACATAAAAAAGTAACCTATATTATAGTATTAAACAAAAAAGGAAATGAACAGTTTTCCTCAAATGTGTTTAAATATACGGCAAACGAACAGTTTATTTGACTAGTACTTAATTACAATTGGATTTTTCACAACTTAAGCAGTTGTTCTTTGTTAGTGTTATGAATTTATTGTAATCTGTCGCTTGTCACTTAGAATTCAAGTTGTTTGTAGTAAAAAGGAAATCCTTGAATCGGTAAAGGTCACAACCTCGGTCCATCTAGCATGTTCAAACAATAGTGACGCTAAACGTTACTGCTCCTACGCTTTCTGAATCACACAAATGTCTTCACGTCTGTATTTACTGTATATTCTACAGAAAATAAATACATTCGGCACAATTCGTTGTGAAAGTAGCCAAACACGTAAATTTATTTAGAACTGAACAACGTGTTTACTTAAAATAACCTCTTTTTTAACGACAACGACAATGGACAGTTTTGAGCTGACGTATCTTTGCCTTGAGTGGTTTATAGTTTAGTTAGCATATACAAAGAAATTCTAATAACTGCAATGCCTGTAGTAATAGGCCTGCAGTAAAAAACGCTAGAAAATAATTGGATTATATTAAGAAATTGCTTTGTTAATAGTTTTGACCAATATTAAAATCGCTTAACAAGACTTAAAGTCGATTCTCGTAATACATTTAGTTAATCACAATAGGTAAATCAGAATTATTTACTGAAACTCCTGAGATATCTGTGACTGCTTTTTTGGATATCATTTATCCTTTTGATCTTTAGGTTCTTGGTTTGATTCAATGGCCTATTTTTTTAAAAAAATTGTGAGTTAACAATGAACATGAATATTATTACGCTACAGTAATTGTTTACACAATAAAACAAGAAAGGAAATTATTGTTAGATATAGGCTAGTACTACAACACTTTACAATTAATTAATTATTGTAAACGCTGTTTTAACAATAATTGTACATAGAATCAATATCACGTCACTACAAACTGATAATCGAAGTAATAAATATTACCTTTATCGATAATCAACTTTATTTTGATTGAAAATTAGATTGATTTTCCGTTTTTGGGGGGGGGATAATTAAAGTGAAAAAGTTTGTGTAATACTTCTGCACATTTATTTTCTAATTTTCATTTCCTTTACGGTAATTAATGATTCAAAATCTAAAATTTCTGAAAAACATTAAATACTTCGTAGGACAGTTTGGTAAATTACCCAGCAGGGGTGTGCAGACTAGCTGCACCTATTGAGAGGATTTAGACGTCCCTCGCGGTACCCGAGTCTAACAAAAAATTATAGTTACAACACTACACTTACGTCTTTAACACTTTACTCTCACACTTACATTTAGGAAGGCGATTTAGAAAGCCTCAATGTGCTTTTCGCCTTAAAATAATAATAATAAAAAGGTAAACTGCATTCCAAATGATCGTGTAGTCTACAGTCCACCTTTGGCTATTTCCTCTGGATATCATTATGAAGGATCGTGTAGGATCGCCTATGAGTTTGGACTAAATATTTTCATCATTCAGGCAGCCCAATGCGCTATTTCACAAAATGTTGCTATCATTTTGTTATAATAAACACTCTAAATTCCGCTTTCAGTAATGTTAAATGTGCTTTAAAGCCAGAAAAGCTATTAGGTCTTTACATTTTTATTTTTGTGATTTCAAAAGTTAAAGTCAAACGTTGGATTTGTCCATCAAGCGTTCTAAAATAAAATAAGATAACTTTTCAAAACACAAAATTAATATCCCTCTTAAAATGTTCCTATTCTACAAAAATTGAAATTTTCCTCGTATTAATTAGCTTGTTCATTACACCCTAATAAATTTAAACAAGCAAAATTTTCAAATTTCGTGTAGATTTTAAAAAAAAAAGATTATGGTTTGAAAGTAATTATTTTTTGTTTTAGATATTTGGATGCTATTTTTATTGCAGTAGTCATTAATTTTCCTTATATATGTCATTTTTCATATTTTAAATATTTTCACTTACCCATACTACACACTGTAGTTGCAAATGTTATATTACTACACCACATAAGCGTCACTACCAGCAGCTCAAAATGAAACCTTTGGACTCTTCTTACAGTTAAGATGATTAAAACTAACAAAGTTAACTTATTGTAAACAAATAAGTGATGTAATGTTTAAAGTTGCTTTGTATTCTCTCTGTAGGTCTACTGTAGGGACCTTAGACTACACGGGCATTACGAATTACATTGCGTGAAGCCTACATATTTTAAAATTTCCAAAATTTAATAAAAAACCAAATTTTGTATATAATTTGACTTGAAAATGTGTAAAAAAAGGTGAAGAACTAATCCTACCGTCTAAGCTACGGCGCTTTCTTGAATATTGTATAAAGTGATTTGAAAAACAATAATAATATTTTCGAAAATAAAATTTGTGTTATTATCATGTTCACTAAAACAGCATCCAACACTTAAGTTCTTCGAATAATTAAGTTTTCATATATGAAGTTACATTACACTCTTACTTAATTTCCCATGTATAAGTTACCCTGTCAGCATTTTGTGGCTATTAGCACACAATAGAATCTAAATCTGTTCTCCTTCAATGTGTTTTTTTTTGCTTTGATGCAATGTAGAAGGTGTTGTGACTAATTAGACGTATTGTGTAGGCAGGTCTAAACAATACTTGAAGTTGAATAATGCGTTGCATTGTTTCAGTTATATTAGACTATTACCTCATGTTTCGTAGAAAAGCAGGCTTTACTAATTAGTAAAATGGGTTTCTTTGCTAACAAACCTAGATGAAGTGAAGTAGGGTTTTATGGAAGATTATTTCTGTGTTTACATTAAATATTAGCTGTGTCAATAATCCAATTGTCTTAAAATCGTTCAGATATAACATATTTTAATTAGATATTAGATATTCTAACAAGGCCCTATAATTATATTTAACACGATAAACAAAACTACATTATTATACTCATATATTTTCATAACCACCATAAATTCTAGTCTCAGTAGTTAAATAACGTATTATTTTTCACAACGTTACTTTAAATATTCCGTATTTTTGGACTTAAACGAAGAATATTTAAAGCAAGTCATTTTCATTTGATCACAACAATTTTTATAATTTGATTCGTGTCAAAATGAGTTTAATGCAGACGAATTTTTAGTGTATCGTATCATTCTTGCATTAACGATAAGTACAATGACAGCCTACATTATTTTTATAGACTACAACGGTGTTATAAATATTAAATAATATACTGACAGCTTCGATTCAACGGTTTGAACCAACAGGAACGCTTCATAAAGCAATGTTGCATCGTACGTTGAAGTTAACCTACAGGTTTCGGTATTTTCAAGGACAACCGAATTACAACTCACCTAACCTCACTTTCCGACCGCATTCCACGTCTATCTAGGTCCTCGCTCGGCCTACATTTGCTATTTCACCCACTAACAGCCAGCATTACTTTCTCAATTAAAAAAATAGAAAGTATTTGGCCATTGTACATGAATTACTATGAACCTTAAGGCTATGACTTTGACCTCATTTAACCGAGAGTAAACTACAAAGCTTGTTTGAAACTGCAGAATTGGTTATACAGACTACTGACGAGTATTACGCCATTTGACGTAATTAATAGAATTAACAGTAATAGAAATTTATTAGAAAAAACGAATACTGTATTTGTTTGACCTTACAGAATTTACAGTATTGGCTTTATATAGTAGTAAATCTTTGAATAACACATAGCAATAGAAACATGAGTTTTACGTGAGACTTATAGTATCGCATTAATTTCTTCAGTAACTAGTTCATAAGCACAGCTGAACCAATGTTTTGTATTATTTGAAAACAATTTGTAATACAACTCCTATCATGTTTTACGAAAATCTACTCGTAGTATATTTCTTGAATGTACGAAACAAAATTTAGGGATTATGAAAAAAGATGCAAATATTGTTCCCTAAAATCACCTTTTTTTAAGGCTTGTCCTGCTACACAAAACTAAAAGTAGGCTTTTACAAATCAAACAATACATTTTTATTGTGAATTTATATGGCATTCGGAGATTGAAGAGAGGAAACTTATAAAAAATGTAACAGAATGATGTTAGGTGAGTTAGAGAAATTGTTGTGACCAGAAAAATGATGTATTTTGTGGACTTACAATCTTTCCAACTTACAAAATAAAAGGTTCTGCACGATACACAATCTCTTCGAACTTATAAAAGATTTTATTAGACCTGTATCATCCATCAGAACTTATAACAGACACTCCTATGTCACATCTAAAAACTTATAAAAGAATCTCTTAGGTCTGAACATCGTAATTAACCTCTTATACTTACATAATGTCCTTTAATTTATAAAAAATATGTTATGCTTACAACAACCCTCTAAGTTTTTGAAAGAATCTTTTATATAACCTCATAATCTTATCATCACCTCACCAGTTTGTAAAAGAATCTAAATCATATCTCCTAATTTATAAAACAATCTCTTATACCTACATCATCTCCGAAAATATTAACAAAACATTCAAGTTAATGCAGGTAGCATATAAACACCATAACATTGTCTTTATTTGTCAATATGTTTTACCTTTAATTATGGGTGTATAGATTTATACACTCTGACGGAGGGCCAAACGAGTGTGACTCTATATGCCACTGATAGGGTGATTATTGTGTATATTTAGTTGTCAATTAGCATGATTTGTTTTGTTAAGCAAGTAATAGTTTCTGTTTACTTGGTGCCATTAAGGTGTAGATGATGGGAGGGGAGCAGAAGCAGGTGAGATCGTGTCCCGCCTGGGTAACGGTGATTTGAATGCGGGGTATACGGGTACACTTCCACAGTTTTAAACGTTTTATTTACTTATCAGTAAAAACTGTTTTTCAAACCTTTTTTAACTGTCAACTTTCCTACTTGAACTTTTCAAAAGTAATTTTAAACGCGTGTATATAAATTAAATCTTAATTTTAAGTAAAAACAATGTTTTTAAACATAATTTTTTGAAAAGAAAATGAGATAATATGTTTCAAAGTAAAAGCAAATCGGTTTTTAAACGCGTGGTTCTGCTATGGATTTTAAGTAAAAGAATAATGTAGGCCTACTGTTGTTTTTATATTATTATCAAGGTTTCAGTGTATTTTTAGTTATAAACCTATAAAGAAAATATTTTGTTAAATAACCTCTCGGATTACTAAGAAGTTTATGCTGTCGAATGTTCCTTTCAGCTGCAACAAATAATTTGTAGGATTAAAGTTGTTTATAATGTCTAAATACTTTTTAACTAATATTTCAACATTTAACTGCATTTCGCATTTAACAGCTTTTTACATTAAATGTTACATAAATCACAGTGCAAAGGAAGTGTGTATCGGCTGGTGACGAGGTAAATCAATGAAATATCGTGAAGCATGCTATCTTATCACTCCACGTCTTTAAGCATGGTCACTGCTGACGAATGATTGTAACTCCGTTCGATGGTTTTCATTTTGCGTAATCTCCAAGCGAATGTTATTCATTCTTTTTCGCAGTAAAACGTCATTGTTGACCGCAGCCATTACGTCATTATCCTGTTTGAATAAAATGTTTATCACCAACAAGTGCGGTCAGTCTCTGATCATTGATCATGGCGCGTAAAATTGTTTCGGTTCACTCATATTATTTCAATAGGCTACACTTTTGGCTTAAAAGAAAGGCTCCTAATCACGGCTCCTCTTCGATATGAAATGCACTTTTAGAAAGATACTTTCTACCTTTTGTCAATAGTAAATCTGTGTTTTTCGTAAAATGTTAAACCCATAAAACATGCTTTAATTAATTATGTGCACATGTATTTTTATTGGATGCAGCTTTTAGTTATTTAAATTTAACCAGTGAAATTTTAAGATAAAAGAAACGTCATCAATTACTTACAGCGAATGTAGTTTTGCAGTAAAAAAATAATTAAAAAGCCTTTAAAGCTACTCACACGTAAATTAAATACGTGTAACAGAGTGAGTAGACCAGATAAAACGAGACTAAGCCTTATACAAACGCCGCAAATACATATATTTGTCGCAATAAGTAATTTGGAGTAAAAATGTTTCACATACCTTCCATTGTTATAAATAAAGGCACATGGCAACAAAACGCAGCAGGTTGAACTAAAAACAGATTTGTCGTAGCGCTAAGCATGCGATTCCTCTACTAATCAGAGCCTCTTTGTGTTGATGGCGCTTTCTAAATTCTCGATGGGTTATTTTGAAGTAATTAAGTAGCACAGTAACTACCAAAGATCGTAGATTAAATTTGAAATTTTTCTGGAAGTGATGTGTAAAGAACGCACTAATAATTGCTTAACACGTAAAATACACATTTAAAAATAATTTTTTATGCAATGCAATACATAATTAACTCAAAAATTGTAGTTTCGTAAAAGTTACTGTAAAGTCTAAACGTATTTGCAGGTCAAATTCATTACGTTACGGTCGTATTGTTTGGCATAAACTTAAACTTGTTTTGCTTTACTAACAAAGAAAAAGATGATTGTTAAATTTTCTTTTTAATACTTTGACCTTCTATTAGGCCTATCTAGATCGAAATTCCTCTTTCATATTAACTTTCTCTGCAATCCAATGTAAAGAATGCTAGTAAATATTGATAATTGAGTTAAATTTAAAAAAGCAAAATAAATTTGCTTTTAAATCTTTATTTTGTTTTCTCGTCTTATGTCTGCGTACAACTACGATTGAATATTTAATTATCTATACATTCCAGAACACTGTTGTTAATATTGTTCCGTCACAAACAAACATTTGTATCATAGGTACCTATCATTTGGAAGCCATACCAACACAAATATGTATTTCATTCGATGTTACCAACATAAATTTTGAAACCTCTTGACGTACCACATATATTTCAGAATACACAAGGTTATGTGTTGACAATGGAACATTTCCCCTTACAGTAAAAGTGCTTTCATTATGTCAAGCAACAAGAGTCAAGAAGTCAACCAGTTGAACTTCCAGTTTATAATTAACCGTTTCCGGGAAGTAATGAATCGTTACAAGTATTATGTAACCGCTGTTTGAATTATCACGGAAATATTAAACCATTATTCGCACCTTTGTGAATTAGGTCTAAGTTTTAAAAATATGCAATATGGTAAATAAATTTCACTGCGCCTATTTTAGATTCACGTATGATTATACTTGCACATATGCTTCAATCCTTGTATTTTACAGTAACCTATTATACAAGCTGTATCAGAATTCATTTAATAATTTAAAACTCCCCAAAAAAATATAGCCTACTTTACTTATAGGGATAATTATTAGCGAATTTCCATTGAAAACTAAATATTTGACGCGGCCATCATGATTATGTTTTGACAATGGGACATTTCCCCTTACAATAAAAGTGCTTTCATTATGTCAAGCAACAAGAGTCAACCAGTTGAACTTCCAGTTCCGAGTTATTCCAGTTTATAATTAACCGTTTCCGGGAAGTAATGAATCGTTACAAGTATTAGGCTATATGTAACCGCTGTTTGAATTATCACGGAAATATTAAACCATTATTCGAACCTATATTAAACCATTATTCGAACCTATGTGAATTAGGTCTAAGTTTTAAAAATATGTGATATAGTAAATAAACTTCATTGAGCCTATTTTAGATTCACGTATGATTATACTTTACCCCTTGTATTTTTAGATAATAAGTATTCACTTTATTTATATAAAGTGAAGACAATAAATTCATATCCGGAACCTTGAAATGAACGCCGTTCCTGAACTCTATATAATTGTTTTCATTATTATTCTAGCGTTCACATTTACTGTTTTATTTGACTAAAACTTAAATAATTTTGGTAATAGATCGAACAAGTTTGTTACCCGGCAATAGGCCTATCTACTGTTGCAAAATGGCGGTTATTCCAAATCTTACACAACTATAATCTTTTGTCTTACTTTTTAGAAAATTTGATTTTACTATCGTATTTAGCGTTATAATCTGCTTAAAATAGCATTTTAATTTTTTAAAATTCAGTTGAAAACGAAAATAAATTTGACTGCAATCGGTGATCTTTTTCATAATTTCAATGTAATTTAAACATTTTAAATACTAATTTATTCAATGTAATTTACACATTTTAAATACTAATTTATTCAATGTAATTTAAATAATAATTTATGCAGATTTCAACAATGAGTAGGCCCTATGTTGGTGAAATCGGATTCTTAAAAAGGTATAAAACAAAAGAATATTTTTTGGAAATTCTGACTGAATTTATGTGTATTGGTATTTTAATGTCCTCCACCGATTTCAACCTGCAACCACTGGACTGAGAAGTTTGCAAATCTAATAACTTGACCGTGATGGATCTCTGCGTGGCTTACGTCGATGTTACTCAGGATCCGCGCTCTAGTGAGCAAACGGCTTATTAATAAGTGAAGGAAGTCTTCCTTTTTTAGCGTTCGTTGCAATGTGCAGGCTGTCATCGTTACATTAGAATAATACATCAGTATAATTAGAAGAAAAGAAAGTTATGAAAGCTAAAATAATCGATATACGGTAAATCATTTTTAGCTTTAATAATATATCGCACCTTATCAGTTACACTCATTTATAAATCTTTGGACACTTTATTCACATGTGTTTTATAATAATTGTAAATACCTCGAATACATTATAATAAAAATGAAGACTGCATGGTCTATTAATTATGTGTTTATAAACTTGTGCATAACCTCTTAAAGACAATGTGTCCTTTATAGAAGCAAAAACTACTTGAACCGTTTTCGTCGAAAATTTCACAGTTTGTTCTTATTTCTCACAGACTACTGTTTAAAGACGGGTGTGGTAGGTAGTGCTGTTGTTTTAACAATTGGATTTATTTACATTCTGACTTATATAAAATGAAGGCAAGGAACATAGTTACTCAGTAAACTACTAATACCAAAGATAAGTTCAAATTATATCTTTTTTTTTTACTAAAGGACTTGCCTATTAAATGAACAAAACCCGCTACGGAAAAGGTAAAAAGTTATTTTCCATGGAGTATTCTATTTAGAGAGTGGTTTGAATTAAATCCGTTAGGTAGTGCTGTTGTTTTGACAGTTGGATTTAACTATATTCTGACTTTTATAAAATGAAGACAAAGATAATAATTTCTCAATTTCTCTGTAAACTACTAACACTAAAGATATGTTCAAATTATTAAGTAATTTATTTACTAAAAAAACTTTCTCTGGGGTTTGCCTATATAACGAAACATACCCACTACGGAAAAGGTAAAAAGTTATTTTCCACCGACTGCTGTGTTTAGAGAGTGGTTTGAATTAAACCCGATAGGTAGCGCTGTTGTTTTGACAGTTTAACTTATTTACATTCTGACTTTTATAAAGTGAAGGTTAAAATACTGAAATCTAGCAATATATACATTCACTATAATTATATATTAAGTGTATATATATAAGTATATAAGTAATATATAAGTATATATTAATGTATAAAATAGAACTTTATTATTCCCCCGAGTAACACCGAGTAGTCAGTCATAAAGTAGGTCTATACAAGAAATTAAATATACAAATAAATTATTTAAAATTGGATCTAATATTAGAGAATTTGGAAATGAACGAAATTAATTAAAAAATATAAATCAAAATATCAGTGAGAATAAAACAAAAATAAAGATGTAAATGTTCAGGGGAAATCAATATTGATAAATTACAGTTAAGAATGACAAATAAAAGACAAAAAGATAATAAATTTTAATAAATAATTTGGAATTGACTATTTTCAAGTGCTAGATTGTGGTTCATATCATTACTCTGACTGTAGGTCCATAGTCTATACTGTAATGGTTCTCAAGAAATCATTGTTAAGTTGTCCAGTCTCTTTAACAAATTGAAAGGTAAATTGTAATGCATAGTGTGTGATACAAAAAAGCAATTAAGTATGCACATATGAATTATTATTGTGGATTCAGATATTTTAAATACAATTATTATCCTAGTGTTAAAGTTCTGTGACAATGGCAATATTACTCAATATTGTTATTGTTAGTAGTTAGTTAATTATTGTAGGATATTTTAAAAGTTGACTACTTATATCTAATTACAACAAAACTACGAGTACAAGGAACAATGCAGTGCGGCAGTCAATATCGGAGTGAATATCAGTGCTTGCTGTAAATGAAAACAAGCTAATCTAAATAGGGGCATAAAAAGGGGTCAAATTTAAGTTGAACTCGACGTTAAAAACAAACAATTGTAACAATAATTAACACCACGTATGGGCATGGTTAAGTGGTCCGTACCATAATTGTCATATTAGGTTAAGTAAACAAAATTAGACATTAGAAACATTATGACAATAATTTGTTTGCTGTGTAAACGAGACTGATTTTTAAAAAAATACAAATATTCTATTTTTCTACATTTAGGTAACATACAACTTCACATTTGTAGGGTCTCTGGCTAACAGGTGATACGCAGGGTGAGACTGCGATTCAACGAGCAGTATCGAATGTGAAGAATGACGTTTCTCGCCGGTTTAGATTTCCTTTTCCTACGAAAAGACTGTTTTGCGGCCTCTAAAACATCGCAATAATATTGTGCATTTATTGTGCGTCGTTGATGGAGGAAATCGACGTGAAATACAATCGAGGTACTTAATTGTCGAAAAATACAGTGGCCATTACCTTCCCGGCCGACGATCGTGATTTGGCCTTCAGATGCGCCCTCTCTCCTCTCTTTCGCCACTCCATACTTGCCTGTTTCGACTCGGGAGTGTAATGGTGAACCCATGTTTCGTCACAGGTGACAATCCGGTTTAATAATGCCTCACCATCTCGTTCAAATTGGGTCAATAGTCGCTGGCAAATCTCCAAACGATTCCGTTTGTGAACGTCGGTCAAAATTCGTGGAACCCACCTTGCAGATACTTTGCTGAGTTCCAGGTTTGATGTAACGATTTTTTGAACGCTACCATAGCTCAACTGGAGTTCATCTGCAATAAATCGCAGCGATATACGTCTGTCTTCGTCCAGGAGCTTCCGAACAGCATCAATGTTTTCGTCCGTGACGGAAGTGGTCGGGCGACGATCATGGCTGATGTTTTCTACTGCTTCCCGTCCTTCGGCGAATTCCTTGTGCCAAGCAAAAACGCGAGCTCCTGACAGGGTCCTGTCCCCGTATTGAGCCGTCAATCTACGAAAGATTTCAGTCGGATTGACCCCCTCCTTGGCCAAAATCTTAATAATAATTCTCTGCTCCACGGAAACGTGCACTTCACTCTCACGCATTATATAGTTTTATACTGAAGGGTCCGAACGGAAATGTTGCCCGTCTACGCCCGTCCCAAACCTCCCAGGCTACCTGAAACCCCACCCTTTACAGTTCAATGTCCAACGGAAAAGTTTTTAGAAATTCAGTCTCGTTTATATTTGATCAACCCTCGTATGTGCTTGTTGTTTGTCTCGTGACGTCCTCTGTACCAGTTCTGGTTGTTGCTTGGAGAACTTTGGGCAAGACTTTGATGTATTCGTCCTCCTTCCCCCACCACCGTTGATCCTACTCTGTACCATATGTACCAACGTTTGCTATCAAACATTCAATTTTATTTATGAATTTATTTTATGTGATATGGTATTGATAATTTTTGATTAATGTATACTCTACCTTAGATCATATAGTAACACATTAATTTGTGACATTTTCTTAATGGCTGGTTTTGATACACAAAATGATTGACATATTTTTAAAATATTCATATTGTCATTTCCCATTAAATATGCTTTAATATAGAAAAAACTGCTGAAGTCTTTATCCTCAAAATTATTTTTAAAGAAAATATGCCGTTAAGAAGAGACATACGCCTTGTTGATTTCATAAGTATTTAGTTTTTCCCATAAGTAGGCCCTACATGACAACAAAAACACGTAAATTAAAGAAAAATGAAATAATCGTGGACAAAACTGTCTCTCTGACGTGATAGAAGCGAATTTCTAAAAGTATTTTTTTAGCTTAAGCTTTTTTGAAATTTTGATCTTATCTTAAAAATCAGTATTAAAAATATATAGGATTACATTAAAATTTTTAAATTACATTCAAAATTAACAAAAAGGAACCCTGACCGTTGTCAAAGAATCCTTTAAAATCAGGGGATTTTTAAAATTCAAAACGATAATTGAAGTTGCAGTTGTAGCGTTGCAGTTTTTAACGCTAAAACAATGGTAATATTAGATTAAAAAAATAAGACAAAAATTTATATTATGAATATTTAAAGATTTGAAACGGCTCCCATTTTGAAACTGTTGATCGAATTTTGCTGTTTAACAGACTTGAACGAGCTATTACCAAAACCGATTTTTGTGCCAAGTTTGAATCGAATTGGACCAAAATTGCGAGCGTGAGCGTGCTAAACACACACACACGCGCGCGCGCGCAATCGGTGCTCATTTCAAGCGTCTTACCATGACGGCCGTTCCAATTACTCATTTGTCCAAATTACAAAGGTATAAAACTACTTTGTAAAGATAAAGTATATTAATCTGATATCAGATAAAGACTGAAGTTGACGAACAAGTTAATATCACCTTTCAAAGAGTTTTAAACCTGTTTAATTACAGCAAGAAGTTCATTACAGTCGGATCTTCTCGGGATCATGACTTCTTAGTTAGCATCTAAAGGGCAACCATTATTAAAATGAGCTTTATATGGGAACGAACAAAAAGTTTAGAAGAAACGTCTGTTTGCAGAAAACAATACAACAGTTCACAGAACAAAGAATATTTTCTTAACGAAAAATATTTTAAGAGAAGAAAAATGCACAATATTTAGGTCTAGAGAGTACTGTGAAATCAAATGGAAGCCAGATTAACCGTGCATAACAATATACAGTTGCAAGAAACTGGAGCACCGAGCATGACACCGCAAATTGTCCTGCAAGGCCACGTATTGTACGACATATCATGTCTCGAGTGTCACAGTGTGTAAGTTACAAAATTGTGCAGAATCGACAGTCAGCAATGTGCAATAAAACTAACAGAACCAACGTTTTTAATTAACAATTCTGCTAATTGCATAGTTTGTCCTTGCTTTTTGTTAGGTTTAGTCCGAAATAACTCTTGTTTTCGGAAGTAAGAGACAATAAATACACTGAATTTAAACAATATAATTTGTGAATCAATTATTCACAAATTGAATAATTTGAGAAGTTAACGTTTAGCAAACTTAGGCCTACAATGAAAAATAAATATAAATTTATATTTTTTTTATATCACAGTTTTTTGAAAATCTGGTTTTACTATTACAATCAGCGTTAATATTTGCAAAAACAGCTTAAAACACGAAATTTAGCCCTTACGATTGCCACTAATTTCATTTTGGTCATTTTAAATCGAATCAAATGCTTGACTGTTAACATACTCTCTTTTATATGTGTGCATACACATATGACATTCTCTCTCTCTCTCTCTCTCTCACACACCATTTTGTGTGTGCGCGCGTGCATGTGTGTATGTGTATATTTATATTGTATATATACTCTATAGACAATTTCAAGTTTATTCAACACTTATTCTAGACGTTAGTGTTTATTTCATGGTTCCGAGTAGGCCTATGGGTCTTAACGTAATTGCAACGCCAGAAGAATAGCTCATTTCACAATGTTTACGGCAAACAAATGTATATTTTCCTTTCGGTATTAATGTCTAAAATTTGTATCTATTCGAAAATGTTTGTCTCATCCGTATAATTGTTAATTTTAACTATCAAATTATTTTAAGTTGATTGAAAGAAATATTTATTGAAGTGAAATAAATTATTAAGCTGATTGAAATTATTAAATTAAATCCAATTATTTTAAAAGTGCAGTTACTGCAGTAATATTTTTCTTCTTTATTTGTTTCACCCAACTTTGGGGTACACTAAATCAATCACTTTTGAATGTTCTGTGCCTTCCTCGTAGCCCAGTATTGCTTCATTCGTTGTGATCTTGCTTTTCTTTCTTCGTCAGAGATTTGGATCGTTCGCTTAGATTTGACTTTGCCTTGCTTCTTGTCCTTGGTTATTGTTTTGGCTGTTCTGTCCATGAGCATAGTGTCAGTGATTTATAGTTCTGTTATGTCTTTCTCTGTTTCTCTAAACCAAAGTGGTTTGGCTCTTCTATTGCAAAAGTAGTCAAATATTTTTTTGGTTAGTCTATTTTTGTCCATTCGGAGGATGTGCCCATAAAAATCAATTCTCCTTTTTCTTATTGTGTCTAATAGTGTTTCAGTTTTTTGGCAAAGAGCAGTAATATTTTTATTATAAATTTGAAAATTGAATGATTGTCTCGTAATTGCAGTAAGCCTTAAAATATATATAAATCAGACGTTTAAATTTTCGATGTATTTGAAAGTTTAAATTATAATTTATGTAGGTTTTGATGTTGATTTTTTTGTGAAGCGCGATATTAAAAGTTTTTGTTGGAAAATTATTAAATTATTTCCATAATTAAATTTATTTCCTGAACAGACCTAAAAGCCACTGTTATTTAAATTAAAAATTTCTGGTTTTTGTTATTAGTTTAAATAATTGGACAACATAGGGCCTTACTGGTCTAACTATCAGGCACAAACAACAATAAAAAAAATGAATGTGTGTGAACTATAAACGTGTTTTGTTAGAATTTTCTCTAATTTTTTGTCTCAGTGTGTCAAATCAATAGTCAACAGTAAAAGCTAAAAATAAAACTGAACTCCTGTCTTGACATCTTAAGCTTGCCGGAGTTTAATCTCCAGTTCTGTACGATTCGACCTTCAGGAATGGAGGAGGCATTCTATTCTTACAACAATAGATTCCAGACAAGGCTTTTACGGTCTTGGTTCATTGGTTTGGCTTAACTTCGGATAAGCATGAATTTGCTAAAAAGAAACTAGTAAAATGTATAGTACACCTATTAAAACTCACTCAAGATTTCGTCTACAGATTTGTTTAAAAATTTCAAGTTTGTTGTTGAATCCAGGCCAAAAAACAAAACAAAAAATGTGATGTTATAATAAAATTGAATATTGAATCCCGCGAAGGGCCAGCAATAATAAATAACCTTAACTAATTTTTTATATAAAAAAAATCGATTTTTTTAAGATTAGGATAATATTCTAACCAGTTTTACAATAGTTATGTTCTTATTAACTAATTTCTACTGAAGAATGAGCTGTTGCAATAGCCATCATGATATGACTCAGACATCTTGAAATTTGCGCCGATGCCACGGACCTGACCTCTAGATCACTTTTGTGTGTATGTATATATATATATATATATATATATATATATATATATATATATATATATATATATATATATATATATATATATGTATATACCCCACAGGGGGTGCAGACCAACTGCACCTAGTGAGAGGATTTATACGCCCCTCGCGGTACCCGAGTCTAACACACACTTACACTTACAACACTACACTTACGACTTTAACACTTTACACTTACACTTACATTTTTGGAGGCGATTATAACCTTAATGTGCTTTTGGCCTTAAAATAACAATATATATATATATATATATATATATATATATATATGATGTGTGTGTGTTTCTTTGTGTTTTCAAATCTTTAAGAGATTGTAACTTTTGAATTCGGTTCTCAGTTACGCATTGCTTGGATATTTATGTTTGAATACATGAATTGGTTCAAAGTGTTAAAACAGATTTGGGGGCAATATAATTTTGTTTTTGATCATATAAAGGCTTGAAAAAGAAATATTTTATAAAACAGTCATGAGAAATACATAAACTGTACCAAGTGGTCAGGGATACAATACTTCCTAAAATATGTTATGCCATGAAAAACCGATAAATTTATTGAATATATGTGCAGGCCACACACATATAGGCTACCTAGACAGACAGACATTCAAGTAAAAATCGCTATTGTATATAAGTGGACGAAAACGAATATATAACAATTCATAGATACCTAATCCTGGATTTTGTTCACGATTTATTAACTTCCTACAAATAATACTGAGTACGTAAACACAATACTGTAAATTAGACTGTTTTTTAAAAAAATTTATTGACCTATACAAACCAAAGTGTTTAATAAAATATTTTCTGTTTACTTTAAACACATATATTCTTGATTGTTTCATTTCAAAAGTTAAAGAAACATATATAAAAGAATTTATGTTAGACGATTATTAATGGATTAATTAATTAGCAGTCTAATTCAAGAATCCACTTTAGGCTTTATAATGCGAAACAAAAACAAACATTCTCCTTACTCAATTTTCTCTAGGAGCGAAGGAATTTAATTGAATAACAATCATAATTTAAAGATATCTTCCTAAAAAACGTACCTTAAACATAGAAATTAAATAGGAGTGACCGAGGGAGGAGGATGGAAAGAGAAGAGAGAGAGAGAGAGAGAGAGAGAGAGAGAGAGAAGGAGAAGAGAAGAGAAAAAGAGAGAGAGAGAGAGAGAGAGAGAGAGAGAGAGAGAGAGAGAGAGAGAGAGAGAGAGAGAGAAAGGATGTTTTCACTATGGGAAACCATGAATGGGTGTAATTAGGCTAATGTATAAATAAAATAGAAACACAAAATGGAAGTAATTGCAATTTAACGAAGCATGTTCTCGCACAAAGACATTGTGTAACCTTCATTTCGCTGTACAAGTTATATCGCAGCACAGTGGATCCAGCCACAATGTCATTCATTTTTCACTCGTCAATATTTTTTTTTCTTTTTACAAAATAGTTAACTACAAAACGTGCATAATTTACACTTACACTGATTACCATATGTTTTATATATTAAAATTTTGTAAATATATTTATATATTAATAACCTAAATATTTATTAGTGAAACTGATACTGGTGCATTAATATCCTATACACTGTGTAAGGTGTAGCGTATTTAACTAAAAAAAATCCTCTATAGGCTACAATGTTGTGCTACATGGGTTGGATATGCAGTGTAATGGCGTTAATTAGAATTTAAATATTTATTATTTAACTTATTTATAAACACAGTTTTAAACACATAAATATTAAATAGAAAAATCAGTTGTAGGTTTTGAACTCACGTCCCTTAGTTTCATAAAGAACAATAATTAAGCAAAGAATGCACGAAAATACCTCAACTGACTGGTAAACATAGATTCACTTCAAGAATACTACACGGTAAGCGTGTTTTCTTACATTTTAGTCATGCTATCACTAGTTTCTGTTTCCCCCTTGTACAAAAATGTGCTCCCTAAAGTCGAAACTATTCGATTTTCTGTACACTAAAATTTGTTAAGCTAAGAAGTGATTAAATTACTCTTCCAAATTTTGCGAAAGTAGCTCAATTACCTTATAGTTTCATTTTAAAAAATCCATTTATGAACAACAAACTGATTATTTCTTAACAATGAACTGGTATATTTGAATAATTATTTAACTGTAAATTTATTTCAATCTGTGAAGTACTATATTATGACGTTTTTCACAATTTAAAAAACTTCAAGAATATTGATTTTTAAAAATCTTGAGCTGTGTTAATTTTTCCCTAGAAATTCACCGTTTGAGACAATTGTAAAGAAATTTGTACATAACTTACCGGGAGTGATTGCTGTTCTTTAAAAGAAAAACATCTTTCTGATTACGTTAGATGCAGAATAATTAGTCGTTACCTTCATAAAGAGGTTGATTTTTTTTAAATACAATTTTTTCATTTGAATTATACAAAATCTTGAACCGAATTAATTTTATATTACATTTTTTTAATTTGTATCGCCATGATAAATGAATGAAAATAATACTTGATACTATCCTATCATTGACACCACTGTACATCAACATTATCTAATCTAATCTAATCTAATTCATATTATATTTCTGAAAGTTTGTGTGTTTGTTTGTTTGTTTGTTTGTTATTTAATCACGCTTTAACCACTGGACCAATTGAGATGAAATTTGGTACGTATATGGTTTAAGTATCAGAGATACATATAGGCCTATTCCCGTTTTACAAAACGTCATTATACTACTTACCCAGCCCAAAATAATTATCAGTTTTTAGTTTTGTAACATCTGTTAACTATAGTTAGGTTTAATTACTGTTTACTGAACATGAAATTTAGGCACCTGAGATGGACATAGATCTAATCCCATTTTACAAATTTTAATCTATGTTTTATTTATTGCATAATTATTGTTTTTAATGTTAATTTTCATCTAATAATCACAATCTGGTATATTTCATTTAAGACTATTCAATGTTTGTAAAACAGAGTGCAGAATATATATATTATATACAATTTTATTAGGATACTTTAATCGTAAGGTAGTATATATATTTGTGTAATTACATTATATGAAAAAATGGTAAATATGCAGTGCAGCATCTATTGGAGTTTTCGATATTTTTTTACTAAAATGCTTTATTATGTGCCCAAAAGCAAAAATCCAAAATATGAAAGCACGAGAAGTACGATAAAAATCGAAAATAAAAGTGACCAACATAACCTCAAAATTGCTACCGGCGAAAATCGGTACCGTGTTGTACTGATTTTAGACGTATTTTTATTGTTTTACTGATCTACAGATCAGTAAAACAATAAAAATACGTCTAACACGGGTTTGGATGATAGGAAACCCATTTTTTAAAAGAATAGTGCATAACCTAAGTGACACGGTTGTTAAGCCTAACACGGTGATGCGTGAAAAAAACTTTATATTTTTTTAAAGAATACTACATATCCTAACTGTCACGGTTGTTAGGCCAAACACGGTGATGCGTAAAAACCTTTATATTTTTTAAAGAATACTGCATATCGTAACTGACACGGTTGTTAGGCCTATCACGGTGATGTGTGAAAAACCTTTAAATTTTTAAAAATACTAAATTAACTGACACGGTTATTAGGCCTAACACGGTGATGCGTGAAAAAAACTTTATATTTTTTTAAAGAATACTACATATCCTAACTGATATGATTGTTGGGCCTATGATTGTGATGTGTGAAAAAAACCTTTATTTTTTTAAAGAGTATCCAAACCGTAATTGACACGGTTGTCAGGCCTAACATAGTGATGCGTGATATATCTTTATATTTTTTTAAAGAATACTCCATAAGCTAACTAACATAGTTGTTAGGCCTAACACGGTGATGCATTAAAAGAACCTTTATTTATTTTTTTCAAAAAAGTAGGCCTACTCCATAACCTAACTGACACGGTTGTTGGGCCCAATACGGTTGTGCATGGAAAAAACTTTAAAATTTTTTAAAAGAGTACTCCATAACTTAACTAACACGGTGATGCGTGAAAAAACCTTAAATTTTTTTAAAGAGTACTACATATCCTGACACGGTTGTTGGACCTATCACGGTGATGCGTCAAAAAACCTTTATATTTTTTTAAAAAATACTAGGCTACATATCCTGACACGGTTGTTAGGCCTAACATAGTGATGCGTGAAAAATCTTTATATTTTTTTACAGAATACTCCATTAGCAAACTAATATGGTTGTTAGGCCTAACACGGTGAAGCATTAAAAAAAACCTTTATTTATTTTTTAAAAAAGAGTACTCCAAACCTAACTGACACGGTTGTTGGGTTAAACGGTGATGCAGGAAAAAAAACCTTAATTTTTTTTAAAGAGTACTCCAAAATTTAACTTACACGGTTGTTGGTCCTAACACGGTAATGCATGATCTTTTATGTATATTATGATTGCGGGCAAAGCCGTGACGGGTAACAGCTAATCATATTTCTGAAAGTTTGTTTTTGTTTATTTGTTTGTTATTCAAATACACTTTAACTACTGGACCAAATGAGATTACATTTGGTGTGAACACGTTTTAGGTATCTGAGATAAACACAATACTATTCCAGTTTAATTGTATAATAATGACTTTTTAATAATACTGTATTTTATTAAAATATGACATGATTCTGTTTTAGCGTATCGAGTAGCAAAAATTTATATGTCTTGGCCGAAAACCATAAATCGTATAATATTGTATATAGCAATATATTAAAATGAAATGAGATATTCTGATTTTGAAAATCGACTATAAATTTTATTGCTTACATTATAATTGCAGGCAAAACCGCAACGGGTAACAGCTAGTAATTTTATAAATCAGAATGTACGGTGGTTTATAAGAATTATATTATGAAAGTTTGATTAAAATCGTTAAAGTAATCTACCATTCATCATTAATCCTCAAAATATCTTAACCAGCCTATGTTTACAGATCCTGTATACTGGAAAATATAAGTTTATCCTGCTACAGTTCTATTGTCACAAATAACTTTGCTTTATTAAGTGTGTGTTGTTCAGTTATTTTGAACAAGTTGAGTATTTTATAATTTTGTCCGAGTTAAAAGCACAAATAGGCGATAAATAATCACAGATTCATGTTATATTAGAACAGTTTTGTTGTCACTCAGTTTAATTTCATCGGTTACATTCAACGCAGTTATAAAGAGTGAATAGCTTAAATTAGGAAGCCAAGCACCGGAATAAAAGCCAAGTTGAAGTGAGCAGGACTTGCCGGTCTGGGATGCACATATAAGCTACTATAACCGGTCCTGAATCAACGTTGCCAAATCTACTAAATGCTTGTTTCACAAACTAGAATTACCGCAAATAATTAATATTTATTGATACCACTTTAAAAAATATATATTTTCGTATTTTACGTTCGTCATAGATTAGTATAATTTTATACAACCTCACGATTTGTCTGTTACATTGAGAAACTTTGTTAATTTTTTAAGACCATAAAATAATTCTCATATGAATAAATGAAAATATTTTCAAAGACGCTTGTAGTGAAACGCGAAACCTTAAATAATTTTGAGTTATGTTGTATTTTGATAAACTTAAGGGGCAACTATCTAAAATTTGAGTAGATTCTTATTCAGTACGGATTATGAAAAACTTAAAATGACAATGTGTTTAGAAAATTATAATTTTTTAAGGGTAACCATAGGCGTTAAGTAGTTTTAGTAAAAGTATAAAAATTGTTCAAAATGTGAATTATTTCTTAACTGCAGTGAAAATAATAACAGTAAATAAATTGATTAGATACCGGTAAATAAAAGTTTGTCAGGAGGCCGGAAAACGTAAATTAATTGGAGACAGGGTTACATGCGCAACGTCCAGTACACCGTGGGCCGACCGTAGGCTGCACTATAATCCTAAAATTAAATCAACGGATATAAATTATGCTGATTTGCATACGGACCGAATATAAAACGGGTTTTTTGTAATTTGCGATATTATCGACGGTTTAGAGGGCCATAAGAACTATCACAATCGTGTTTGTAAGCTGGAGGTCTTCAGTTTGTTTACGTTTTATATTTGTACTTTCACAGTCGTTTTCCTGATGGTCTTAGATCATAGTTTATTTAAAGAGTTTTTGTTAAATTTTTTTTGTTAAAAAACGTATTGATTTGTAATAAAGACAGATTCAAATTAATATTGGTAGGCCTTGTCGAATATTTTTTGTTAGATTAATTTACAAATTTTTAGAATTTTGTGCACACTATAATCTGACGCATTAAAAAAATAAAAATATTGTTTTATAGAACGTTATGAAACACATCAACTATTTATCAAGGTAGTTAATATTTTCCTGTTCATTAACATTAGAATGTTCTGTTCCTATTTCTTACTTTTTTATTTTTCTCTTAGGATCTGTATTTCTTACGTGTTTTTAGGACAAATTGGAGTAGTTTTTGAACTTCGCTCGTTATTTATTTATTGTTGGAGCTTCCAACTTTTAAGTTATTTGAAACCATTTTAACTGCCTTCATAACCAAAATTTTGTTCATATTTTTGAACCAGTGTTACTATTTATTGCAACAAGACAATTTTATAACACTGAATTGTAATTATTAATAATTTGTATGATAATTATAATGGTTTATATTAAGAACAATAAATACTAATAATTATAAAGAAGACAAGCTTAATAATAAAGTGGAAGGTGCTTTTGTAAAGTTCTACCTGGAAAATTTTCATGATTTTTTTTGAATTGTTACAAAGCTTGAGTAAAAGTCACTCAAAATCTTCTCTGAAATGTTTAAAGTTTCATTGATTTTTTAAGCCCACAAAACGATAAATTACGATAAAAGTTGAACTTTTTGTTGTAGAACTAGGGCCTATATGTTTTTTACTATTCATATATTTTGAAAGCGTTATTTTTTATTGAACAAGTTTGTTTTAATTCTTACTTTACAAGTAAAACTGTTGTAAACTTCTTTGTTCATGTCAGATGTTACTTTATTTTGTATTTTCTTTGTGATCTTTTTTATTGCGAGTGCATTAAAAATATGCGTTATTGTGTTACAGATGGAGGGAGACTTGAAATCTCTCCGCCAAGAGTTGGAAAGGACAAGAAATGCACTTCGCATCCAATCGACTCGATGCCGACAAATAGTGGCAGCGTTCACAAGAAAGTTAGAAGAAAAAGAATTAGAAACAAGAAACAGTCGTATATTGCGAGATCAACAGTTGAGTGAAGTGGTCAGAGCGCTTTTAGTCCTTGAAGCACGCTTGAGGCGAGAACAAAGAAGTATTCGAAGTTTGCTCGGAGAACGAGACGCTGTGATAAGGTCGCAACAGTTGGAGATTGCTCGACTCAAAAAATCTCTGAATTCAGACTCGGACACTTCAACAAGCACGGAACCGATTCGAGAAACAATAATTCGCATCAACTCACCCGCAGAAAACAAAGCCGATTGTGATGTGAAACCCGATCTCATTAGTTCACTCGGCATTGCAGAGTTCGATATTCGAAAAGACAACCCTGATGATGAAGACGCCCAGAGTAACATGGATTCCTTACAGTTGAGTTTGTACGAATTTGAAAGTCAACCAGATTCGTTACTGTCAGATTTGAGTACACAATCGTGTAACGGCGATATTTTGGAAATGTTTGAACCCAGTTCAGATACTAAGCCACCCACAACCAATAAAACCAATATAAATCAAAATTATGAACTTTCTTCGACTAATTTAAATTCCAGTATAATTAAGGAAGAAGTAAAAAACGCACCAAATATTCTGCCGCGGGTAGAAATAAAAAATAATATACGCGATAGACAAGAAGAAAAACATACAATTTTGACTCCAGTTAAAGAAGAGAGTATTAATCATTCTTTTTCTCTTTGGAATCATGATCATTTGAATAACACTGTGAATAAAGAAACTGTAGAACACAATATAGAAACAGACCTGAAAAAGGAAATTAAACCATTACCTAGTACATTACTGCAGGAAGTTAGAATAGGGTCTAATGTGAATGAATATGAAAATAATCCAGTTTTAAATTGTGTCAATCAAATTTTGCTACGAGATCAAGAAGAGTTTTTGGAAGAACAAAGAGCACTTCGAATTAAAGGACAAGAAAAGAATAAAATCGAATTGAAACAGCAAAGTCAAGAAGGCAGCGGCTGTAATATTGCAAACAAAGAAAAACAATTGCCACCAGTAAAAAAGTTAACGTTTGAGGATAAAGAAATTTTGATACCGGACAAATGTGAATTCATTGATTCAAAAAAAAGTCATGAAACAAAAGAAGATGTTAATAAAGAGAAAAAGTTAGGAAACAGCAACATACAAAGCAGAAATATAATACCCCCTGCATTACCCCCTAAACCAAGTAGACTGCTTTCAAAAAACGTAGACAATAGGTTAGCTCTAGATGCAATTCAACAAAAATATCTTCCTCAGACCAAAAGAATGGATATGAAACATATAGAAATAATAAACAAACGTACTTCTTTACCTAATCTATCTACAGACAATGAACTTTATGTAATATCTAATTCTGCAATAGACGATGAGTTATTACAACAATTGCAAGGAAGACAAAACAAAATTTGTTCTGAGTTGGGGATGGGGTTGCCTTCAAACAGAACCCGACCTCTTAATATTCGATCCATCGATGGACTTTACACAGCAGGAAGCCATAGCATGGCACATCCTACCCATAAACCTCAAGAAAAACTTACCAAAGGCGTTAAATGTTTTATACAGACGGAAATAAATGCACAAAAGAAAGAACATAATGGACATAACGGAAAAGAAGATATTGGGAAAAAAGCATGCCAACAACAAAGTCCAACGAAAAAAACTTCATCTCCGAGTACAATCAAAGTGGCGTCGCCAGTATCCTCCCTAATAGCTACCGTAGAGACCATATCCCATGATGAACCGAGAAAGGAAACTTCACCCAGTGTTTCGCAGATTGTCAGAAGGTTCGAAGATTTAGGATCTAAAAAAGAAACAATTACTGAATCAGGCGACGATACGCTACGCAAGAATTTTGAAGAATTCCGCCTGGATGACTGTGATATGGAAGCGTTATGCAGCGGACTCGACCGAGGTCAGGAGAAAGACGAGGAAGCAGAAGAGAGGCTGAAAGAAGCAGCGGCTGCTCTCGAAGCGAGAGTTAGCTATGAAAACTTTCTAGAAGCCACTGGTCTGAGTCAAAAGTCGATAATGACTCCTAGCAGAATGTTCAGCAATCATAAAAGTGTGATGAAACCCAAAGATGTTAAACATAGGAACAGAGTAAAAGCAGCCGCAGTTATTGAAAGATGTAACAATCCACAGACTTTGTCAAATTCTACTGTGAGATACTGGACAGAACCGTTTTTGTGAATTTCTTTTTATAAAGAACAAAAAAGTGCTAAAAACGCATATTCTATAATTTTATTCATACAACTACAAAAAGTTTTATGATATATATTGACTGTAAACATGTTTGGATGTTTAAACATGTTTTCATAGGGCTGATTGTGTAGCTTACAATAAGGACTATTATTAGCTGTATGTATCAGCTTAGCTGACTTTTATTATAACTTTAGTAAAAGAAATAATTTATTAGTCATAAAGTATAATACTATTTCTTACCAGTATACTGCCTTATTTATTTGTAGTAAACCAAATAACGATTATTTTTATTATTTAAATTTAACTACCACTTAACAAAATATAATTGTTATTAATTAATCATTAAAACAATTTATTTAAGTATCACGAAATTTATTGAATTGTTATATAATAAATTAAATTTATCATTTTTTAAACGCCAAGATTAACCAAGCAGTATGTTTTTAAGTTTATATTAAGGTTATTATGAACATCATAATACACCTTCATTTCAATCAAAGTTATTGAAAAAATAATTAATTTTGTATAATTTCCCAACAGAAACAAATTCATATTCCGTACGTTTCAGTATACCTGTACTCTACACGATATAATATACACAATTACAATTAGAATGTTTTTTTTAAAAATTAAATAAATAATTAACTAGACGATTAAAAGTAACTTGAACTACAAGCCACATTAACATTTTCTCAGATCAATACTATCCTTAAAAATTCCGATCTGCAAGTTTTCGGTGGAAGTTTAAAATATGTGAAAATTACGTGAAAACAAAGTGAAAATTACGAGGCCAGATTTCTCACAATAAGCTAAAGAGTTTTTTTTTAATAATACCTATAAAAGAATCATAACTCAAATTTATTTATAGTGGGAAATAGAGTCTGTACCAAATAGTGATAGAAAATAATTCTTATTTCTAAGTTTTCTTACATTAATTGTGAGTTACTATTTAAAAGTAATGATTTCGAGCTTATGTGTTAAGCTAAATATGTCTTGTACTTACTAAGCCACCATTACCATTACCATTACCATTACCTCCTCTGAATACGCCGCATGGCACTGCGTCAAACAACTTCCTGTAGTTTCTTTACATATGTTCTTCCATCATACAAGTTCTTCCCTACATCTCAGTTTTATCCACTCCTAGAGGTCGGAGATCAAGCATTTTAATGTAGCATGTCTTCTATTGTTTGTGACCCATCTTTTTAACCTTATTCTTCCTAATTACTGAGGCATTAGCAGTACCAAGCATTAGCTCCAGCCCTCATTTCTTTGGTTGCAAGAAGAAGTTCAATTGGTGGTACGCCTGCCAGTACAATGACAGCATTGTAATCACAATTTTGTAGGTAATAATGAAACGGATGGCTATTTTTTTGTAACCTAAAGCGCACATTCTTACACTTCTTTAAACATTTGGTACACTGCTCCAAATCAATTGTCAGTATGACTCTATTGAATTGGCAGCATTCATTGTAAGTTCTTCCCTTATTAGCTACAGGATCAGACACGAGAAACCCTAGTGGTTTTCCCGCTTTAATCACTGTAGACGTGATGCATGTTAACATTGTCATACTTTTGTTAAAGACCATGTTCAGGTATTTTGGAGATAGTGATCAGGTTTCCAATCTTAATTAATATTTAAGAGCTCTTTTCAAACAAGTATTGAGTAGAATGACCCATGTTTTTGTAACTTTCAATCAGCCAGTTTCTTATCATTTCAATACTAGTATTTAAGGAAGCTTATAGTTGTATTTTATTTTGGTTCCAACCATTACTGCTACGCCGGTGCATCCAGTCATCTCAACACAAGAAACGTCAGCCCAAAATATATTGTACACAACACGCTAGGGTAAATTGTTTATTTCCTCCCTTTAAGATCTTTGTGTCTTAGAAGTAAATTAACATTATAATTCTCTGCAAAAAGTTCGGAACCTCTTTTTTTGTAAGTTCTCTCATGATGCTTGACCATCGTAAATTGTTATATCTAGTTAAATCTGTTGAGTGATTTAAAACAAATATATTTCCACCATTGCCAATTTCCCAATTTCTGCCCAGCCCATAAACGACAATTTTCAGAGCGATAAATTTCGGTAAGTGTATGTTTGGGATTTAATGTAGAAAATTTTGATTAAAATCTTTAAAGTTGTTTTAAAAGTAATTTTTATCTAATTAATTTCTTTCCTTATTATTTTTAATTTATGCTTAATTTTGGAACTAAGTATATTGAATTTCAAAAATCCTTCGGTGGAAAGTAAAAGTAGAATTGTGTCTAAGTTTTAAGCCAAAAGGGCAGGAGGAAATTATTGTTATTTTAACAAATTAGGTTAGGTTATACTCCAGCAATGCTGGCTACTAAAAGCAAGCCAGTACTTTAAATACGTTGTGTTCAATATTGTATTGAATGCAATATCGTAAATGTATCCATTGCTAATAGAGTTCACGTTTTGAAAGTTTTCTGGGCAAAGTTTTATCGTTACACTCTCAGTACAACTTTGCAAGCCACTAACGAAACGTAAGACATATTCTACTTAAAAAAAGTTTACATAAATAATTACTGTATTTCAAATTTTTGTATTGTTTTAACAATTTAAATAGCCACTACAGACAGCAAGCTCGATGATATGCTGGGAGTGAATTTCTAAAACGTAACAATATCACATTATACAACAATAAGTTTAATCATATAACATTTTTTTGGAAATCTGATTTCACCACCTAAATCAGTATTAAAGTCTACAAAAATATTTAATTTTTCTATTTTCACCGATAGTTTAAAATAGGCCTACTAATTATGCCGGATTTTTAACACTGATCACGATAATAATAACAGGTTTTCAAAAAATACTAGGTAAAAAGTTGCTTTTATATTAAATTTAAAAAAAGCTATTTTAATAGCACATTTTCTAATATAAATTCGTTAATAATTATTAGTTAAATTATTTTCTTTATGTAATAACATTAAACAGATAATAATTATCAAATTCCAGTTTCCTGTTACTCTACTTGCAACGTTTCTCTTTAGTTTGTGTTTGAGTGAACAAAGATATGAACAAGTGAAAGACTTTCTCTTAGGATGATAGTCTATTGTTATCGAAATGGTCAAAAGGATTTAATAATGTATAAATTTATTAATACATATACTGTACATATGTTTTTTACTGTGCATATGTTTCTTTTATATATTTAAATGAATCATTCTTTATTTTTTCGGTAGTCAAAGTACATTTTCAATCAAATTTGAAAATATAAAATGATAATTAGGTAGTGCAATAGGTTTATAAAAATGGATGAGATAAGACAGTTATATTTTTATTTCAATAGCTGCCATTTTGAAACGGTTGAACTTATTTTTCTGAGTACTTTGCCTAAGTTGTTATGAAAACAAATTCTCTAAATTTTTACGGCATTATATTTAATGTTGTTAGTTTTGAAAAATTGTTTCTATCAAGTCAGCTGCTTGTCTTGATACTTGATACCTTTATACAACATATTTTGAGTTTTTGTTTTTTGAGAACATCAGAGTTAAAAGTAATTTTTTTTTCATTTCAGACACGAATTTTCTGAAGTTTTTTTCTGAATAACATCGTTATAATTATTTTACCAACAAATACAAAATATCTATAATATTTCTCGCTATAGGTTATTGAATATTGTTTGTACTTTCTTAACTATGCAAATTTTAATTAAATATTTATTAATTATTAAATGATTTGAAATTTGAAAGGGAATAATATTTGCCTATTATTGATCACCATAGGTTGAGTTCATTGATCTTAGTATTAATGTGATTTTAACTAAAATATAAATACATTGTATGAACTCTACTACTTTATTAATTGTAAATAAAAAATGTATGTTTCACGAAAGTTTGTAATATTGTTTTGTTTGTTTACAATGCATTTAATATATATGTGTAATTATTGTATCTAGATAATTAATTTTGTTATGTTTAATGAAGTTGTTACCTTGCCAATAAAGTGAACCAACCACTCAATTGTTTTCAGCAGTTCATTACATGTGGCTATTTATGTAGAATGTAGTATAAAATACTGTAATAATAATTAATTTATTGAGTATACAGTGGCACAATTGTCACACTCCTTGAATTTTTACTGTAGTTTAAAAGTTTTGTTTCCGAACTATTAAAGAAAAACAAACAAATCGTCTGAAACTTTCAAAATCCGATTTTTCTCAAATTTTTGCTCACATATGAAGCTTTAAAACTCAAAGTTTTTGGGGAAAATGTTAAACTATTTAAAAAAATTATGTTTCAGAATTAAATCGGAAAAAACGAACACGAACCGCACTTCAGTTTTTTTCCGAATTACTCTGCAATAGTTCATTTGTTTTATTTCAAAGTTGTCACACGAATTTGAGTTATGAATGTGCAACGTAAGTTACAAAAGTTTGAGCAAAATCTGATGAAATTTTGAAAAATAGGTGGATTTTATTTTTTTTAGATAATATGCAATATTTGAAAATTCGTTTCCCGTATTTTTATTCCATTTATTTTACTTTCTCACTGTACAAAGTACAAAAAAGTACTGTGATCATGAAAAAAATGAATTTAGATTTTTCCATATCGCGGAACAATTTTTAATTTTTCAAATAATAATTCTCGAATTACCTTTTTCGGTTAAAAAACTGTTAAAATCGGATTTTCTCAATATTGATTTTAATGATTTCATTAAAAAAAATCCAGTTTTGGATATACAAACACAATAACAATTGGCTTAATTTTTAAAATCGGTTAATCAAATTTAGTTCAAAACTTGGTTATGTATATATGAAGCCTTATAACACTCACATATAATTTGTTTACAATGAATGCCCGTATATAATTATTGAATGTGGATAATTAATTTTGTTGTATTTAATAAAGCTGTTACCTTGTCAATAAAGTCCACCGCTTACTCTCTTGTATGCAGCAATTTATTACTGTATTGCTATGAATTAACTGAATCTTCTTTTTTCTTTTCCTGGCGCTACATTTCTTGGTGGGTTTTGGCTTCCTTCACAACTAGTCTTCATTCCTGTCTAGACTGGACTTTCTCCCACTACCTTCCAACGCACATAACCCTCATGTCCTCCTCCACATTATGCATCCATCTCTTCCTCGGCCTTCCACATCCTCTTCTCCTTTTTATTTGTAACAATTTCTCGAGTATTATTTTTCTCACATACGCTCCACATTCCTCAACCATTCCAGTCGCCTGGCGTTCACACATCACACTATGTTTTTTCTCTGGTGTATACCTTCAATTTCCTTATTTGTCCTTATTCACCATCCTTCTGCCTCCCTTACAGGCTCATATATTTTCCTCACATTTTTTTCAAATATATTTAAATTATTCTCGTCGGTAGCTGTCATAGACCGTGCTTCTCTTCCATACAACTAGTTTAACGAGGATCTTATATAATTTGACCATCCATTTTTTTATAGGAAGGGTGATTTGAACAGCTTAACTTTGCAAAATAGGCTCATTTCCCAGCGTGGATCCTATTATTAATCTTGTTCTCGCAGTTCAAATTCTGCCCAAGTAACTGAAGCATTTCAAATTCTCAAAGGTTTGTCGCCCCATAACTATTCCTTCCTCGTCACATCTCCTGAATTCCAATACTGACATCTTCATTTATTTAGTTTTTTTTCTATTTGGTCCAAGTCCCATCATTTGGCTCTTGTCTGCTAAGGTATTTAATATTTCCTCCAGAGAATCCATATTTTTTGCCACCAATATTATGTCATCAGCAAAGTCACTACCGTTCCAATTGTCAGTTCTTTTATTGCCATATGTAGAACCGAGTTAAAAAAAAAGTGGCATAACTGCCGACAGAAGTGACTACTTCTTATCATGAGTTATGGCTATATATTTTACACCACAAAATAAAATTATAGTCGATTTTCAAAATCATGAGTGCGTTCATTTCAGTTTAATATATTTCTAAATACAATATTATATGATTTTATGGTTTTTTGCCAAGACATAGATTTTTGCTACTCGACACTAGAAAAGGCTATAACTAACCATGGGAAGCACGGAGTCCCAAATGTATTTCTGCTACTCTTAATATCTGACCCTATGACTTATTAATTGTGTAAATGCCAACTTCAATGGAAACTGCAATATTTTAATTTGGAAAGGCAGGCTGTTTGGAATTATAAGATTGTTTCAATTAAAATCATTGCAAATGTAAGCTTATAAACAATAATTTTATAATAAATAATAACAGGGATTCAGATTTTTAAAACGGAAATACATCTATGTCCATCTCAGATACCTAAACCATGTTCATTTTAAATTTCTTCTCAATCGGTCCAGTAGTTAATGTGTGATTGAATAACAAACAAAAACACACACTTAAAATTTCAAATTTAAAATATTATATTAAGAAGTATAAAATATTATTAAAACGTCACTGTTGTAGCCTACAGTTAACACATATCACAAAACTGAATACTAAATAATTCAGTTGCACTGGGTAAGTAATATAATGGCATTTAAATAATTGTTATTCACACCTACCAATATATAATAACGTATAAAACGTCACTGTTACACAGTTAACACTTGACACAAAACTAAATAATTAAGTTGGACTGGATAAGTAATATAATGGCTCGAACATACAAGTTTTCACTTCAAAAATACATTTTAAAACAAAAATATATATAAGCGCGTGATGCGTGACGGCAAACTGATTTTTTTCCCATGCAAAACATACATCCATACACCGCCATAAGAAGTATTCACTTCAATAACAGTCCAGACAGAGAATCTTCCTAAAGATTTTACTTGCCCTACCTCCAATAAATTCTCTGGCCTGAAATAAGTCCATGGTGAGTTCAACCAGTTTCTGTGGTTCTCAGTTTAAGTTCAACTTTACCAGTTTCTGTCGTACTCCTAATACATTCAGAGTGTTATTCATTTGTATTTTTTCAGTATTATGAAATACTTGACGAAAGTCAATAAACAACATAATATAAAAAACCTACTTATTAGACTCATAATATTTCTTCATTGTCCATTCCTTTATTATTCCATTTCTTTCTTGCCTCATGACAAAGATCTGATCGGTTGTACCTCTGCCAAGTCTAAAGCTACACTGATATTCGCCAACAATCCCCTCGGACTAGAGAACATTTTGTATGCTGCATTAAGTAACGTAAATCCCTCTATAGTTGTTACCCTGCAATTTAACACCCGTCTTGAAGACAGGACAAATTTTCCTCTTTCCCATCATACCAGTCAATTCGTGCATATTCTTAACTAAAATCTTGTAGGCCTACACAATTTCGATATAAGTTGATCTTCTCCGGGCGCTTTCCCTTTCCTCTGAGACTTAACTGTATCCTTTCATCTATTCAAAGTTAGCCACTTTGTAATTGACACTCATGTACCAGTTGCATATTCCTTGTCAATTTAATAAATATCAATAGGAATTAGCCATCGCAGCAAATATGAAAATTCAAAAATATACGGATCGGGAGTAAATACACACAAAACTATGCCCACCGTCGTTTCGTTTAGTTTTTAATATTTTTTCTAGAAGTATAAATTTGTTTTATTTCGAATGGAGTACCCAGATTTTAATTTAAAGTAATATCAATAATATTAACATACTTACTAAATTTCACAAAAGATCATATTGATAATAATATGAAATTATAAATAGTTTTATTTTAATTATAAGAAAATCATACAAAATTAATATTTCAAAAAATCGTTTTCAATTTCAAGAATTAGGTAAATTTCCTTGTTTATGTGGTGACATCTTAAAGAAGTAATTGAATGTGTGAACGTTTGTTTAATTTACAGCGACGAGCGTAGTAAGTAGTCAAGTAGGTTAAATAGGTGGGTAACCTAGGCCGAAAAAGTGTACCGGTTGGACTACAACAGGCAGTTACATTTAATACTGCAAGTTTCATAACAAAAGGTAATTCAATAAATAAATGTTATCTCCCCCAATAAAAACCTGTAATACAAAACAATTAAGTTTGTTAATTAAAGTGAAAGCTTACAAATCAAATAAATATTTAGTCTATTTGATAAACACAATTTAAAAAAATACAGAAATTTACAACGTTTGTTTGCGATTAAAGGTGTCAAGTATATCGGTTTACACACATGCATTTCTTTTAAAATATTTATTTTGAGGTGACAGTTAACACGAAAATACATTTTTGAAAAGTAATGAATAATGAATTTTGAAACGACTTGATTAGCTGGAATGCATGTAGGCCATATATACATATTTTAAAACGTAATCTCGGATTGTACTACCGTACCCCTGCAAATTAAAAAATACTTCATGCCTTACACTTCAGTAACTTTGGGTGCATTCATTTTGTATAAACTTTATTTTCATAACACTGCTTGTTAGCAAGAAGTTGAGTATTTTTTAAAAACTTTTTTACAAAGTTGTAACATGTTACTCTTACTTTAGAGCATTATTTACTTATAAAATTGTCTCCTATATACATAGTTTTTTGAGGTTAATGCAAATTACAAAACAATGGTAAGCGAACTAGTAGATGGTATTCTGTCACGATAAAGATAGGTCTTTTATTACAAACCCAATCAGTCAAGATTATTACACAAAGCAGTCACGATATGCAGTTGTTGTAGAATTGGTTGTCATGGTAACTTGGCTAATCGAACTTGTACAATCTAGTCTAATTTGAATTTCAAATTTACAACATTACAATGTGCATGTTATTTGTTTGTGCGGTTGAAGAAAATCATTTCTAATGATGTGTGCTAATAAAAATAAATTCTTTATTACCGTGAAAAATATTCTATCAATTTTGAACAGCATTCTAAGATATGACAATTTTAAATTAACACACACACACACACACACACACACACATACACACACACACACACACACACACACACACACACACACACACACACACACACACACACACACACATATCTAATTCATATTATATTTCTGAAAGTTTGTGTGTTTGTTTGTTTGTTTGTTATTCAATCACGCTTTAACCACTGGACCAATTGAGATGAAATTTGGTACGAATATGGTTTAAGTATCAAAGATACATATAGGCCTATTCCCGTTTTAAAAAACGTCATTATTATACTTACCCAGCCCAAAATAATTATTAGTTTTTAGTTTTGTGGCATGTGTTAACTGTTGTTATTTACTGGACCTGAGATTTAGGTACCTGAGATGAACATAGATTCAATCCTATTTTAAGAATCTTAATCTGTGTTTTATTTATTGCAAAATTATTGCTTTTAATGTAACATTTTCAATATTTTAATTGAAATGTTTTTCAAAACTGACTTTAATTTGTTACTTTGTATTGAATTTTTAATATTAAATGTAAAAAAATCCTTATGTTAGTGCCAATTGTAAGGTAGTATATATATTTGTGTAATTACATTATATGAAAAAATGGTAAATATGCAGTGTAGCATATCCTGGATTTTTCGATATTTTTGTTACTAAAATGCTTTATTATGTACCCAAAAGCAAGAATCCAAAATATGAAAGCACGAGAAGTACGATAAAAATCGAAAATAAAAGTGACCAACATAACCTCAAAATTGCTACCCGATGAAAATCAGTAACGTGTTGTAAATCGGTAAAACAATAAAAATACGTCTAACACGGGTTTTGGGTGATAAGAAACCCATTTTTTAAAAGAATACTGCATAACCAAACTGACACGGTTGTTAGGCCTAACAAGGTGGTGCGTGAAAAAACCTTTATATTTTTAAAAAAAATAGCCTACTATATATTCTGACACGGTTGTTGGGCCTATCACGGTGATACGTAAAAAAACCTTTATATTTTTTTAAAGAATACTACATATCCTAACTGACACGGTTGTTAGCCTAACACGGTGATGCGTGAAAAAACCTTTATATTTTTTTAAAGACTACTACATATCCCAACTGACACGGTTGTTGGGCTTATCACGGTGATGTGTGAAAAAAACCTTTATTTTTGTTTAGAATAATACATAACCTAATTGACACGGTTGTTAGGCCTAACACGGTGATGCGTGAAAAACCTTTATATTTTTTTAAAGAATACTACATATCCTAACTGACATGGTTGTTAGGCCTAACACGGTGATGCGTGAAAAACCTATATATTGTTTTAAAGAATACTACATATCCTAACTGACACGATTGTTAGGCCTATCACGGTGAAATGTGAAAAAACCTTTATTTTTTAAAGAATACTATATAACCTAATGGATACGATTGTTAGGCCTAACACGGTGATGCGTGAAAAACCTTTATATTTTTTTAAAGAATAGTGCATATCCTAACTGACACGGTTGTTGGGCCTATCACGATAATGTGTGAAAAAAACTTTTTAAAAGTACTGAAACCTTAACTGACACGGTTGTTAGGTCTAACATGGTGATGCGTGAAAAATACTTTATATTTTTTTTAAAGAATAGTCCATAAGCTAACTAACATGGTTGTTAGGCCTAACACGGTGATCCATTAAAAATCTTTATTAATTTTTTTTAAGAGTACTTATAACCTAACTGACACGGTTGTTGGGCCTAATACGGTGATGCATGAAAAAAACCTTTATATTTTTTTTAAGGAGTACTCCATAACCTTAACTAACACGGTTGTTAGGCCTAACACAGTGATGCGTGAAAAAACCTTTATATTTTTTTAAAGAATACTAGGCTACATATCCTAACTGACACGGTGATGCGTAAAAAAACCTTTGTATTTTTAAAAAAAAATACCACATATCCTAACTGACATGGTTGTTAGGCCTATCATGGCGATGTGTGAAAAAAACCGTTATTTTTTTTAAAGAGTACTTACTCCATACCTTAACTGACACGGTTGTTAGGCCTAACATGGTGATGCGTGAAAATCTTTATATTTTTTTTAAAGAATACTCCATAAGTTAACTAACATGGTTGTTAGGCCTAACTCGGTGATGCATTAAAAAAACCTTTATTTATTTTTAAAAAAAGAGTACTCCAAAACCTAACTAACACGGTTGTTGGGCCTAATACGGTGACGCAGGAAAAAAGCCTTAATTTTTTTAAAGAGTACTCCATAACTTAAGTAACACGGTGGTGAGTTAAAAAAACCTTTATTTTAAAAAAGAAATTCACCATAACCTAACTGACACGGTTGTTGGTCCTAACACGGTGATGCTTGATCTTTAATGTATATTACGATTGCGAGCAAAGCCGTGACGGGTAACAGGTAATCATATTATATTTCTGAAAGTTTTTTTTTGTTTATTTGTTTGTTATTCAATCACACTTTTAACTACTTGACCAATTGAGATTAAATTTGGTATGAACACGGTTTAGGTACCTGAGATAAACACAATACTATTCCAGTTTAATTGTATAATAGTGACTTTTTAATAATACTGTATTTTATTAAAATATGACAGGACCATGTTTTAGAGTATCGAGTAGCAAAAACGTATATTTCTTGGCCGAAAACCATAAATCGTATGATATGTAAATAGAAATATATTAAAATGAAATGACCTATTCTGATTTTGAAAAACGACTATAAATTTTATTGCCTACATTATAATTGCAGGCAAAGCCGCAACGGGTAACAGCTAGTATATATATATATATATATATATATATATATATATATATATATATATATATATATATATATATATATATATTATATGTAGAAGTTACTATTCTGAATTTTATGAAACGGGTCAAGGATTGTAGTGGTTTCAATTAAAAATAAGGTCAGAATAGTAGTGTATACATAGATATATATATATATATATATATATATATATATATATATATATATATATATATATATATATATAGGGGTAAAATGGACGGAGGAGCGGAAGAGGATCCATGGGGACAGGATGAGGGAGGTGTGGAGGATTAGAAGGAACAAGACATGAGTCGGAGTGCTTTGCGTGATCCAACAGGGTCTATGCGCAAATAATAATTATATATATATATATATATATATATCTTTTTTAGATTTTGTTTTTGCAACGAACTCTACTTAACGACGTTGATCTATTGCTATCAAGAATATCGATTTCAAGGGTAGAACTACAAGAAAATCAAAAGTTTTGTTTGAAAATTATGGCCCTACTTTTATTTGGTTAAATATTATTTTCTCACTACACAAAGTATAAACAAATTTTTGTGATTGTGAAAACAATCGACCCTGATATTTAATAGGTAAACTCTATTACTTTTCAGGCACCCTAAATAAAAATGATTTTTTTTAGAAGTGTGCGCGCGCGCGTGTGTGTGTGTGTGTGTGTGTGTGTGTGTGTGTGTGTGTGTGTGTGTGTGTGTGTGTGTGTGTGTGTGTGTGTGTGTGTGTGTGTGTGTGTGTGTGTGTGTGTGTGTGTGTGTGTGTGTGTGTGTGTGTGTGTGTGTGTGTGTGTGTGTGTGTGTGTGTGTGTGATCAGCACTGGAGACTTACTTGATAAGTACAATAAAATTTTGCACCTAAGTATATTTTTGACCACAACTCGAAAAATTAAAATTTTTCAAATTTTTTATGCAATATTTTATGGGTCAAAAATCTTTAAAATGAACAAAAATAATTGTTTTTTCCAATAAACAGTTCTAATTAAATTCAAAGTAAATAATGCTCACTTGTTGATATTAAGTACGAAGGTAGGATAATCGTACGTCTCTATATCCTGAAAAATTTCATTCGAGTTATACATATAAATATGCTTATTTCTCAAAATCGGTTAGCTACTCATATTACCTAATTTTCTTTTATTTATGAAGGGACATTACACAACAAATTTGGAACAAAATAACGTTCGGCCTCTTACTTCCAATGTACGATTAATTGGATAAACAAAAATAAACTCGAAGAGCTTACGAAATATATTATTTATTCAGTATTAATTTTAACAAATAAAATAAACTTGTGCAGTAATCGATCTTTATAGCTAAATAAAGGTTTTAAGAACAGGCTAGTGTGAGATTAAACAGAAATAAATTTTCAATTGTCATAATTTTTAAACAAATAATTTTAACTGGATAACGAATTTGACTAAGCTAAATATTTGCGCGCTTATTGGATTCTGGTGAGACGTAATATGTGTTTCCAGTATGCTGTTAAATTTTATTAGGCTACTTCTTCTAAAATTTACCGCTATTATTTAAAAATGTGCAGGTTTCCAGCACTTTACAACGTGCTGTATTCACTGTATACTATTTATAGTACTTCATGTTTGCATCACTAGATTGCACTGTGCGCATGACTGAGAGACGTACAGGTGATACAATGATAATGAGGCAACAAACTAACTGTTATTCAGTCAGTTCAGTTCAGTTAGTCTCCAGGTGTAGTTGTGGATAATAGTATGCGTTTGTTTTAACTCGTGTGTCTTAGTGTTAGTGATGAAGTGTTTGTGAAAATCAATGTAAAGTTTTATATAATGATTTTGTATTTCATAATAAACAATTGGATTTGATTGTTGGTTATCAACTTAATTCGATTCTAAAATGACCAGGTAATTTAAAAAAATAATTATTATACTTAAATGTTACTATATTTTGGTAAGAAACAAACACATATAATTCATCCTATAAATTATTTTGAATTATTAATTGTGCTGTAAGTAGGAACATAGAGTAACAAAACTTTAGTATAATTAATGAATAATTAATTATCTTTTCCGTTCCTTAACCTAACGCGTAATGTTCGCATTATATAGACTAAAATGTAAAATATTAAGGTGTAATGTAATTAAAACTTATAAACTCTATACCTTAAATTGTCATTTGCCATAACTTATTTTTTTTTTTACTTTTTATGTTAGTTGTTTTATATTCTAAATAACATTATAGTTCTATAACATATTGCTAATACATTTATAAATAAAAATGTCAATCATGATACACTTGAACAAATTAACTCATCTCTCATCTAACTTATGTAACTTAAAGATTGTTATCAGGCTTAGTGTTATATAGTAAAGTGTTGGACTGAATAATAAATTAAACAGCAGACCGCCTACTTCAAACGCATTCAGGCTATTGTCAATACGCCTAATCATAGTAAAATTTGTAACCAAATACAAAGTATAGGCCTAATTATTCCTGAATGTCACAAAATAATTTCCGTATTTTTTAAAGTAAAGCACACCAATTTCGTTTTTAATAATAAATTGCAAAGTTTAGTTGTCGAATCTAAATGAAAAGAAACATATCAAATCTTCACATCTTCCACATCCTTTGCGACAGTGGATTCCACTAAACCTGAATGTCTACTGGCGAGGGTAACAACTTTTGTAAAGTAATTTTGGATTTAAACATCCTTAAATCCTGACGACCTTAACAGTCATCGGAATACGACACGCCTCTGTCTCGCTGACGTGATAGGAGCAAATTTCCATAAGTATTTTTTTTCTTTATATTACCCTTTTTGAAATTCTGATTTTGTCATCTTTATCAGAACTTAAAATCCGCACGTATTAGCACATTAAACTTTCAAATTACACTGAAAATACGAAAATGAACTCTGACCGCGTCAAAATATTTCTTAATTTCAACAGATTTTTAAAAGTCAAAATTCTAAATTACGCAATTTGTAAAGCTGATTACATTTTGAGACAAACAAAATTTAAAGGTATGGCTGCATTTTGAATGTGTTAAACGAACATTTTCCTAGTTAACAAACTTGGTAAGTTTTTCTTATAGGAGCTCATAGGATGAAAGTACAAAATATAATACAAAATTTGAGAATCGATAATTGTTCAGTTTTACTTTCAAACCTGTTTTTCGTACTTAAAGAAGGTGCTAATGTTTGAATCGCGACAAAATTAAATCTTCTAGAAATTAATTGTGTATAGTTAGCTACAGAACAATTTTCAGAGTATTTTTATAATAATAAGTATTTCACTTTTTCGTCCTTTCGTTTACGTCTGAGGCATTACGCTTATGCCAGCATTATAGAGATAGAATAGAATACTGACAAGGCAATCTGTAATAAGCTGTCTTGACAATACTGTCATAAGCGAAGCCTAAGTAAGCACGGCTTGTGAAGAAAAAGCAATAAATTTTGTTCGTTCAAATAAATTAGTTCTATCATGTAGCAATTACTGGTCTTAATCACAGACATTTTAACATAATAATAATAGTTATGTGCAGTCCTCAGTACCTGCATTACACAGAAACTATTGTAATAGGTCGAAAAGTTCGATGTAAGCTTTTAGTTGGTTTTTCTTTATAGGATATGAAAAAACTGCTACGTACGTAATTTTTTATATTACGTAATCTAAAATACCTGATTTTGATTAATAGTTATCTAAAAGGTAGTTCTTTAATCACAAAAATACCATAGCCCAGAAAATCCTACACCGGTATAAAAAACAGTATAATTATTGACAATGGAAAAAATGTGTTCAAAATTTTGTCATATTGAAGGTTTGTAACCCTTATGCGTTATTAATGATATTACAAAATTATTGTTACCCTATTTCCGTGTATAATTGAACGATATTTAAATCTTTATAAAAACATGTTTCGAATTAATTAAACTGATTGTTTATACTGTGGACTTCCCGTGTTTAATTAGTAATCACGCCATAGAATCCATATCGAGTATCACTTTTCCAGATGTTGAAAGTTCGTTTCTCGTGTGAAATTGTGCATGTTTCTTTCACAATTAAAAGGCAATTAATTGCTTTATTTTTATTTTAACATAAATATTGTACTTCACACGCTTAATATGCTTCAGTTTGAGTAGTTATAATTGGCTGCGTAAGGTTTTACGTTTATAATTGGCTGTATTTTTGAAACAATACATAAACACAGATACAAAGCCGTGAAGATCAGTGATCTGTGCACCGTTCTCCTAGCAAACATCTGTTGCAACGGCTGCAAAACTTAATTAACTTTCTAAACGTCTATTATGTGCAGGCGTTTGTTTATTAGAACTAACGTGAAATTATTTCCCTTAGCTATTTGTATAATGTGGTATAAATTGTGTGACAGTAGACTTTAGGCTTTTCTTTGAGGTTACGAAATGGTTAGCGTGTACTGACCTAATTCGTAACAACAATGTACAGTAGGCCTAGCTTAATCTCTCTTACTACCAAAGTATTTGACATGTGTTACAGCTCATTCTTACGTATTTCGAGGATAGTGCAACGTTTTATTTTTTTGTTCCTTAAATTTGAAGAACACAAAGTTTGATTGTTATCATTATTTACTTTTTTTATTACCAATCATTTAATTTATTTTCTGGGAGTACAGTGCATAGCATTTCAAACAGAAGAGAATCGCCGCATTTCATTCAATACTGAATGACCCAAAACAAACGTCATTGAAACTTATGACCACATGAGACCACCTGATCACTTCGTTATTTGTTGCTATAGCAACAGTATTGATTGTTTGCTTAGTGTCAAGTACAGAAGTTAAAAATGGTATTATCAATAGCAGAAAAAATTCAAGTTGTTATTGTGCAGTGCTATTTTCGCTCATACGAAATGAGCAGAGTAAACGGGTCTAGTTAAACACACGTCACACATCGCATATGTTTAAAGCTATTGGTAGGTTTCCTTTCAAAATACAGACGAGTTCACGTTTGAAAATGAAGATAAATGAAAAAGGCAACCTAATGTTCGCCCATATTAGCATTGGTGTATGATAGTCTAGAAGTCACGTCCAGTTTTTGATTTTCTGTTAACGAATTTATTAACAAAAAGACAATTTGTTTTTTGGTTTTACTCGACCTCGCGTAGTTATAACCAAACCACTCCACAGAGTACTTGTGATTATATAGTATGCGGTATTTAAAAAAAGCATCCTAAGTCGTAAAATTTAGCAGTTATAGAGACCAGTGCTTTGAGCAGGATGGATCTCTACTTGTCACTTCGCTTGATTAAGAAATCGTCTGATATGCCGTAGAGCATTCAGTATACCCCTCTTTCCTGACACTGAATTCAGGAAGGTATTCTGAAAGTAGTGATGTTTGTACAAAAACCGCCGAAACTTTAATGAGCTGAATGAGAATTTTGTAGCTGTTGTAAAGGGCTACAACCCTTTATAGAGCCCTATATTTAACCCCTTTATAGAGCCATGCATAAGAATCTACGCAGCAGGTACGACTACTTAACATTGTTTCGTATTAATTTAACTCATATATATATATATATATATATATATATATATATATATATATATATATATATAGGCCTATATTTATATTTATATTTATATATAAATTTTTGACAGTTTTTGAAAACATCATTATAAAATATTGTTTCATTGTAGTTTGTTTTCGGCCATAATGAACAATTTATAGTTGTATTTTTAAAATCATTGTTATGTTGAATCATTTTAAATTTTTTGCAAATTTAATTAATAACCATATCCTTAAAAAAATGGTTGAAAATCAAGTTAATGCACAAAAATATTAAACATAAAATAAATATTATGTGGATGACTGACATTCAAGTAAAAATTTATTATTTTTTTCTTAAAGAGAAGCAAGTTCTGATAAAAATGGTATAGAGTGTATTTAAAAAAAATCGCAACACTTTCTCGCTATAGAGTTTCAAGGAAGTCAAAAAAAGTTGCAAAAATATTGCAAAAACTTCTCACTTTGAACTAAGCGAGTTTAAATAGAACACTAAAGATCCAAGAAAAAAGTATCTGTGCTGAAACTCCAAAAAACACCAGTCCGGAATTTATCTAAGGAAAATCTGGAAACAATTCCTCAAAATTGGTCATATTTATGAAAATTCATCTCAAGTCAGAGCTGGAAATTTGAAACAAGAGAAATTTACATCTAGAGAAATATCGCGGTGGCGGTCAGAGTTTATTTTCGAAAAATATAATCCCAAATCACAACTGTGAATGATTTCTTTTCATATCTAATCGTAAATAATAAGACCAGTTTTTAAATTCCAGTTTTTGAATAAATAGAAGTTTATATGTTTTACCAAATATGTTTAGTCGTGTTTGATGTGGTATCGATATTTCAAAAAATTGACAGAGCTATTGCAATCTACTCGAAAATTCGATTTATCAATATTTTAATAGATGGCTCGTAGATGTAAGACTTTTCTACTTGGATGTCAGTATGTCTATGTGTGGACTCGCTATTCGTCCTAGTCAGTCAGGTTTGCAGTATCAATTTGCAGAATTACTTTTAATATGAAGGTTAAAAGTAATTGTTATACTTTTTTGTGTAAGTTACTTAATGTGGATATAGTATTTTACGAGTTTTCTTAATAAGTCAAATATTTTAGATTTTGCAATTTTGAAAGTTTTGTTTTTTACAATATGAAGGTAGACAATATTTTTGTCAAACAGTTGCTGTAATTGTAAAAATAATTTTTCTCCATGTTATGTGTGTGTGTGTGTGTGTGTGTGTGTGTGTGTGTGTGTGTGTGTGTATGCGCGCGCGCGCGCGTGATGTCAATGTTTGACTTACATGCGTTTAAAAATTTTGTTAGTTAAAGATATTGAAATGTCAGAAATACTGTTATTATTAAATTAAATTGAATACCGCAATTATTAAATTAATAATTGAACCAAAATTTAGTTTGGTGTTATTACTCGGCTTAATGTTTTTGACTTAATATATGGTAATTTTATTTACACTAATGGAAACATGACGAGTCGCTGAAGCTTATATCAAGCGAACAAACTTTCTGACCCCAAAATTTGCAAAACACATTTAAATTAATACATTGACAAAGTCCTAACTTTATGTTAACGTGGCCAGGTTTTAGCTCCTGAATTAAGTACAGGTATGACATTTAAACTTGGTAAAATAACCTTATTAGAACTGAATGTGCAAACACGGACTGGTTCCAACATTCGCAACCAGTGATCAATCGCACTTTTTCTTCTCGATGCTGGGTCAACAATGTATTTTTTTGAACTCCCTTGGGAACTGCGTCCGGATCTATTTACTTGAGAGCAACTACTATGCAATTTAATTATCAAAAAGTATATTGGTTGTACAAGTAAAATAAAACCTCAGTCCGAAAATGTGAAATTCCTTGTTAACATAGAAATTCGTTAATAAAAAGTCTTGACATATATAAAGCTAAATCAAACAAGCCTTGAAAAAAATATGCCTCAGTATTCTTGACTAATTGTTTCAGAGCTATTCATAACTGGTTTTGTTTTATATTTTTTCTCCCCGCAGGGGGGGATGCAGACTATCTGCACCTATTGAGAGGATTTAGACGTACCCGAGTCTAACACACACACACACTTACAACACTACACTTACGACTTTAACACTTTACACTCACACTTATAAAATGCATTTAGGAGGCGATAATAGCCTCAATGTGCTTTTTGTCTTAAAATAACAAACAAACAAAAATATATTTTTTCTGGAAATATTCTTTAAAAAATATGAAATTTTAATATTTTATAAACCAAATTTCTATAGTTCACAAATACTGAATGTGATCAAAGACTATCAATAACACACCAGTCTAAGCTGCGGAGGTATACAAAATCATAAGTTGCAACGCTTATAATTGATCTCAAATATTTGCGATAAAACATTATACAAACATTACGAAATAGTTTAATAGAAGAAAGTTTTTCTATTATAAACAATTTATTTCACTAACTGGTAAAATGTAAACCAAATTTTAGCGATTCTTTTTCTTTAAGTTTGTAACGCAACGTTACTGGGCTTCAACCTTGTACAGTAACAAGCAAGCAACACATTCCTTATTGGTTTAAAACAAGATCTGATACAAAATGGTCGCTTTAGTTTGAGAACATTAATTTAATTTAAAATATTTTAAAAAAGTTGTTCGATATTTTCGAATTTGATTCGTGTAAAACAATGTAGGTATGTAACCTATGGTCACCACGTGAAGTTTCGGACCCGGGACTTAAAATCTGATTCGGGCACTTTATTATGGCTAAATACGTTTTTTATGAAGTGGAAAACATTGTCACCCTACGCTTAAAATATACTTTATTTTATTTAGTGGTTGGTTTTATCGTCTGTTAAACATTATTTTTTACAATTAACAAATATTTTTCAAAGTTTTTTACTAACATATTTTTAAAAAGTCACCCCTGGGCCCTTGCAGAGCCTGGGATATTGGAACCCCTTTTGTAGATGCTATGATTTAACCCATCTGTGTTTTAATAACACTAAGCATTTATGTCTGTGTGATGGCTTGTCTGTTTGTCTCCAACATTATAGTTTCTCTGCAATGCTTCGGACTTTAAACTCTGTAATTTTCTTATTATTTACAACTACGTATTCCTATTGATTTTAAATTAGACAAAAAAAGGCTTATTAGTGATGGGAGTAAACATGTGGGTACGGATGGGGGTAAGCAGGTGGGGCTCATCTTTTACACTACCTTTCGCATCTCACTTCGACCATTACACATAATGCTTTCCTCACTAGATTCAAAATCCTACGCATATTGTTTTCTCCACTAGATTCAAAAGTCTACACACATTGATTTCTCATCTAGATTCAAAAGCCTAAACTTGTTATTTCTTCATTAGATTCAAAAGCTTACGCATATTGTTTTCTCCACTAGATTCAAAAGCTTACGCATATTGCTTTCTTCACTAGATTCAAAAGTTTGAACATACTGTTTTCTTTACTAGATCCAAAAGCCTACGCATATTGTTTTCTCCACTAGATTCAAAAGTCTACACACATTGATTTCTCATCAAGATTCAAAAGCCTACGCATATTGTTTTCTCCACTAGATTCAAAAGCCTACGCATATTGCTTTCTTCACTAGATTCAAAAGCTTGAATATATTGTTTTCTTTACTAGATCCAAAAGCCTACGCATATTGTTTTCTCCACTAGAATCAAAATCCTACACATATTGCTTTCTTCACTAGATTCAAAAGCTTGAACATTTTGTTTTCTTTACTAGATTCAAAAGCCTACACATATTGTTTTCTTCAATAGATTAAAAAACACTTTGAAGCTTCTTTTGTATAATTATCTAAACGCAGCACGCAGCTATTTCGCTGACATGACAGAAGCAAATTTCCAAAAGTAGTGTTTATCTTTCCTTTTTTTAAAATCCTTATTTCACCAACATAATCAGCATTAAAACCCGCATATATTACGATTTTAAACTTTCAAATTAAACTGAAAATTAAAACCCTGACCACTTTCAAGACATTTCATAAAATCAACGGATTTTGAAAATTCAAAATTCTTTTTTATGAAGTTTTGAACGCTGATTATGGTGATGAAATCAAATTTTAAAAAAATAATACCAAAAGGTTATGAACTTTCAAAGATTTGAAATAGCCGCCGTTTTGCAAATGTTGAGCGAATTTTGTTGCTTAACAAAATTGTCCAAGCTATACCAAAATGGATTTAAATCTAATTCATTTTTCCTAAGGAAATTTATTAAAAATAATTTTATAAATTCTGGTTTATGTACTTTAATAATGCAGAAATTAATTATTGAATTGTAACTATAACTTAATTAGCTCTTACGAAAGCGTGAAACACTTTCATGATAAATGTAGATTTTATGTTGGATTTGATGTTTATTGTTGCGAATCTTTCAGATTGTTCTCTGTATTTAAAATTTAAAATTTTTAAAAATAAATAGTTAAAAACAGTAAAAATAAAAACTGACATATTGTCATATTGTAAGCGCGTGGAAATATATAGTTGCATCTCTAAAATTACGTTATTCTCGAAACTGTCATGTACTTGAGATTTATGGGGAAGTCTGAGGATGATGTGAGAGAGTTCTGAAGCTTTTATAAACTTTTGTTTATTATGAGCTGGAGTGGACGTAGCAGTTCGTACGTCCGGTCGAATGGAGTGTACAGAAATAAATGTAGCCTATAATTGCAGCGACAGTTCGGCCGAGTATCTTCGTGAAAGTTTGCGAGAGATGCTGTCGTGGGCTGAGGGCCGGTTGCGTCACAAATCCCGGCAGATGCAGTCCAGGTCATTCACTCGCTTTGTCTACTTTCCGCTCACCCGTAACTTCTTCAACTTGGAATTGTAACGCTTCTCCTCCTCTCGACCAGCTACCGCCAAACACAGTATAGACGTCAATTTGCGGCCTTTATTAAATTAAAAGATTTTTTAACAGTCGTTAGTCTTTATACTACAACAAATCGGTCGTTTGTTTAAGTTTGTTGTGTTTATTTCACTCTATATCACAACGGTGTAAGACTGATATTTTTTATAATAATAATAAATGATCTGTAGTTTTTTTTATTAAAAACTTAAAAAACGTTATTTTCTATTATTTTAAAGTTCATTCAGAGTTAAAAAATCTGCTTAAATAAAACTGACTATAAAAAAATAGTTTAAATTTTATTTTGAAATTTTTTCCGTGTTTAGGATAGTCCACGTTAATGCATCAGTAACAATTGCGTTTTCGAAATGATTTCAATGGTCTAGGTAAAATTCTAGTTAATTAACAATATTATAAAGGTACAGTACCTTTATATTCAGTAAAATACCTGGTTCTTAGTTCGAGCCGCAGTTACTCTTGTTGCATTATTCTTACCTTTGCTGATTCCTCGTCCTCATTAGTCTAATTGGCATAAAATATGGACGTTAAAAAAATGTAAAGAAAAATAAATAAAATAATAACATAGCCTATATTTACTTTTCACTTATGTGACACACACACACACACACACACACACACATATATATATATATATATATATATATATATATATATATATATATATATATATACACTAGTTGTTACCCGTTGCAGCTTTGCCTGCAATTATAATGTAAGCAATAAAATTTATAGTCAATTTTCAAAATCAGAATAGGTCATTTCATTTTAATATATTGCTATATACAATATTATATGATTTATGGTTTTCGGCAAAGACATATCAATTTTTGCTACTCGATACGCTAAAACAGGGTCATGTCATATTTTAATAAAATACAGTATTATTAAAAAGTCATTATTATACAATTAAACTGGAATAGTATTGTGTTTATCTCAGATACCTAAAACGTGTTCACACCAAATGTAATCGCATTTGGTCCAGTAGTTAAAGTGTATTTGAATAACAAACAAATAAACAAAAACAAACTTTCAGAAACAGATTAGCTGTTACCCGTCACGGCTTTGCCCCACAATCATAATATACATTAAAGATCATGCATTACCGTGTTAGGACCAACAACCGTGTTAGTTAAGTTTTGGAGTACTCTTTAAAAAAAATTAAGGTTTTTTCCTGTATCACCGTTTAACTCAACAACCGTGTCAGTTAGGTTTAGAAAACTCTTTTTAAAAAAATAAATAAAGGTTTTTTTAATGCTTCACCGTGTTAGGCCTAACAACCATATTAGTTTGCTAATGGAGTATTCTGTAAAAAAATATAAATATTTTTCACGCAACACTATGTTAGGCCTAACAACCGTGTCAGGATATGTAGCCTAGTATTTTTTTAAAAATATAAAAGTTTTTTGGCGCATCACCGTGATAGGTCCAACAACCGTGTCAGGATATGTAGTACTCTTTAAAAAAATATAAAGGTTTTTTCACGCATCACCGTGTTAGTTAAGTTATGGAGTACTCTTTAAAAAAAATATAAAGTTTTTTATATGCATAACCGTATTAGGCCCAACAACCGTGTCAGTTAGGTTATGGAGTACTCTTTTGAAAAAAATAAATAAAGGTTCTTTTAATGCATCACCGTGTTAGGCCTAACAACTATGTTAGTTAGCTTATGGAGTATTCTTTAAAAAAATATAAAGATTTATCACGCATCACAATGTTAGGCCTGACAACCGTGTCAGTTAAGGTTTGGAAACTCTTTAAAAAAATAAAGGTTTTTTTCACACATCACAATGATAGGCCCAACAATTATATCAGTTAAGATATGTAGTATTCTTTAAAAAAATATAAAAGTTTTTTTACACATCACCGTGTTAGGCCTAATAACTGTGTCAGTTAATATACTTAGTATTCTTTAAAAAATTTAAAGGTTTTTTCACACATCACCGTGATAGGCCTAACAATCGTGTCAGTTAGGATATGCAGTATTCTTTAAAAAAATATAAAGGTTTTTTTACGCATCACCGTGTTTGGCCTAACAACCGTGACAGTTAGGATATGTAGCCAAATAATCTTTAAAAAATATAAAGTTTTTTTCACGCATCACCGTGTTAGGCCTAACAACCGTGTCACTTAGGTTATCCACTATTCTTTTAAAAAATGGGTTTCCTATCACCCAAACCCGTGTTAGACGTATTTTTATTGTTTTACTGATCTGTAGATCAGTAAAACAACAAAAATACGTCTAAAATCAGCACAACACGGTGCCGATTTTCGCTGGTAGCAAATTTGAGGTTATGTTGGTCACTTTTATTTTCGATTTTTTTCTCTAAAAAGTACTTCTCCTGCTTTCATATTTTAGATTTTTGCTTTTGGGTACATAATAAAGCATTTTAGTAAGAAAAATATCGAAAACTCCAATGGATGCTGCACTGCATATTTACCATTTTTTCATATAATGTAATTACACAAATATATATACTACCTTACAATTAAAGTATCCTAATAAAATTGTATATAATATATATATTCTGCACTCTGCTTTAAAAACATTGAATAGTCTTAAATGAAAAATACCAGATTGTGATTATTAGATGAAAATGTAACATTAAAAACAATAATTTTGCAATAAATAAAATATAGATTAAGATTTGTAAAATGGGATTAGATCTATGTCCATCTCAGGTGCCTAAATCTCATGTTCAGTAAACAGTAATTAAACCTAACTATAGTTAACAGATGTTACAAAACTAAAAACTGATAATTATTTTGGGCTGGGTAAGTAGTATAATGACTTTTTGTAAAACGGGAATAGGCCTATATGTATCTCTGATACTTAAACCATATACGTACCAAATTTCATCTCAATTGGTCCAGTGGTTAAAGCGTGATTGAATAACAAACAAACAAACAAACAAACACACAAATTTTCAGAAATATAATATGAATTAGATATATATATATATATATATATATATATATATATATATATATATAAAACACTGTCCTAGTCTTGTATTCACTGTCAAGTATGTCAGGCTATGTTATTGACAACTACCAATTGCCTTAAGAACTATCGAAAATGAAAAAGGAGATCAAAATCTAATGCTGATCGGGTTTTGCATTAACAGAATTACAAATCTTCTGGAAGGACAGCTTTTAAAGTGATCCAGACTGGCGACTAATGTTTTTAAAGAGGTAATACAAGCGGGGATTTTTTAAAACGAATTTGTTTCACTGATGAATCGTCGCATACGTAAATCGTTTCGTAATAAACCAAACACAGAACTTTGAAATCTGGTTGAGATAGAACTAAAAAGAAACTGTAGTTAAACAAACTCGAGTAGGATTTCAGAAAAATAATTATTTGAATTTGAATATTTGTGCATCATTAACTGGATTTTTATCTATAAAAAATCCCATGGGAAAACTGTACTTGCAATTGTTACAATGACAGAAAGTTGTTTCTAAGCAAAATGGTTGTTCATCGCATGCCAAAGATGTTTGAACGACCTGTTAGCTAATAGCCTACATTAAGCGGATAGATTGGTAATGATTTCGTGTTTTGGTTGTCTATGATTTCTTTAAGAGGAACTTTAAATAATAACTTATTTGAAAATTTGTAGGAAACAATTAATTGATTGAAGAATGAATGAAGAATTAAAGGGTAGAATGCCATGAAATAAACAACAGTGCAGCTTTAAAGAGTTCTTCAGTAAATAAGCACCACCGTTAAGAACAAATACTGAATTATTTCAACATTTCTTGCAAGCATTTTTTATGTTTTTAATAATAAATTATAATTTTTCTGTTTATTTTTTGGATTTGGAAATATGTATAAACTAAAGTAGATATCATTTTTATAATAATTAAAAGTAATATTAAAAAAGGTGATTTTGTTTTTGGTGTAATTAGAACAACTGTTATCTATAATCAGGCCTGACTGAAATAATTATAATTTATAATAACTTTAAATATAATCAAAAACGTTGGTAGATCTAGTTAGAATTTGTGTATTTTAAATAGGTGTCAATTAAAGTTTATATTCATAATTAATTAATATATTTAAGTATTTGGAAGGTTTAGGTGGTATTTGATCATTTGTTTTTTTAAATTTGTACATATGCCTCAAATAAAATTTAAAGACTTATTTTTTTGTAAACGATTAAAAGAAAGCAGTAGGTGGGATTCGAACCACTTACCTTTAAATTGTCCCAGCAGGGGTGTGCAGACTACCTGCACCTGTTGAGAGGATTTAGACGTCCCTCGCGGTACCCGAGTTGAACACTTTACAACTCACACTTACATTTAGGAAGGCGATAATAGCCTCAATGTGATTTTCATCTTAAAAAACCCCTTTAAACTGTGAAGCCAGTCCTTTCACCGCCATACCAATCAATAATAATACCAATCATATAATAAGAAGTAAATATTTCTTTAAACTTAAACAAAAGCAATTTCTTATTTAAATTCCAGCTAACATTTATTGAAATCGATACTGTTTATTTACAGCTTAGTTAATTTTCTAATTAGTCATGTTTTAAGTAAACGTTAGTTTCATTCATTGTTAGGTAAAATATTTCAAATAATGATGTAGAATATTTTTTGCAAATACTTGAAGTTCTATGGGAATCCCGGTATATTCACATAGATTTTGTGTGGTGTATTACAGTCCTACAGGATAATTATAGACCTACAGATCTTCCGACGATATCCAGAAGGTTTTCTGCATTTATATTAATTACTAGCTTTTGCCCCCTGATTCGATCGCGTTAATGTAGATTTTGTCAATCAATTGAGATTGTCGGTCGATGCAAGAAGAATTAACGTAGATTAATTAATGTAATTAACGTAATTAATGTAGATTTTGTCAATCAATTGAGATTGTCGGTCGATGCAAGAAGAATTAACGTAGATTAATTAATGTAATTAACGTAATTAATGTAGATTTTGTCAATCAATTGAGATTGTCGGTCGATGCAAGAAGAATTAACGTAGATTAATTAATGTAATTAACGTAATTAATGTAGATTTTGTCAATCAATTGAGATTGTCGGTCGATGCAAGAAGAATTAACGTAGATTAATTAATGTAATTAACGTAATTAATGTAGATTTTGTCAATCAATTGAGATTGTCGGTCGATGCAAGAAGAATTAACGTAGATTAATTAATGTAATTAACGTAATTAATGTAGATTTTGTCAATCAATTGAGATTGTCGGTCGATGCAAGAAGAATTAACGTAGATTAATTAATGTAATTAACGTAATTAATGTAGATTTTGTCAATCAATTGAGATTGTCGGTCGATGCAAGAAGAATTAACGTAAAAAACGATTAACTTATTTAATTCAGGTTGTTGGTCAACACAAGCAGAGGTTAAATAGTTACAAAAGAAAAACAAACAACACAATATAAATCAGGAATAAGTGTAGGAGTAGAAAAAAGTAGCGGACTTTGTGTCTGTAGAGTCATAGGTTCTGCCTTGCTGTGAATTGAATATCCCATTCCATCTTCAATTTTATCTGCAGTTAATCAACATCCCTAGGCATTAGATACACGCACACATGCTGCTTATAGCTGGCTATGGAAAAAGCATGGCTATTCCCAGCTATCTGCAATGTTTAAAATAATTTAAATATTTATTATTCACACCTACAAACAAATAATAACCCTTTGTCTTTTTGCCGGAAAAAAATTTAAAAAACTTAAAAACATCACTGTTGTACAATTACTAAATGCCACAAAAATAAAATAATTAAGTTGGACTGGATAAATAGTATAATGACGTTTAAAATAATTTAAATATTTATTATTCACACGTGCCAATATATAATAAGCTTATAAAACATCATTGTTGTACAATTAACACATGTCACAAAATTAAATACTAAATAATTAAGCCGGACTGGGTAACTGCGTTTAAAATTAATTAAACATTTATTATTTACACCTACCAATATATAATAAACATTAAACGTCACTGTTATACAGTTAACACTTGTCACAAAACTAAGTACTAAATAATTCAGATGGGCTGGGTAAGTAGTATAATGTCGTTTTTCAAAACGGAAATAAGTTAATTTCAGATACCTAAACCATGTTCATACCAAATGTCATCTCAATCAGTGCAGTAATTAACGCGTGATTGAATGAGAAACAATTAAACTTTTATATTTATAATATTATTTTTCCGTAAACACCTTCCTTAAAATATTACCAACATTTGAAAAAGGATTAGTCAAATCGGTCCAGCCGTTTTCAAAAGTTATGGCGTCACCAACAAAATATCCAGCCATTTTTTATATGTAGATTAATTATAATTTATTTGTATTATCATTTGAAATGTTTTGTAGAACATTCAAAATAGAATTTATTGTATAAAATATAAATTGAGATAATTTTAATACGTAATTAAATAATTAAGAATGATTATATTAAGACGAATGAAACTAGAAATACGTACATGTATATATGTAGGTAGCAGTAATTATAGATGTGCCGAAGAAGACCTTTGATGTGTCTCTAGGAAACCTTTGATTGCCTGAATACAGTAATTAAATATAAGCTCATTACTCATTACCAACACCAACTTAAAGTTCCGTTAAACTAACAAGTTAGGCTAGGGTATTAGTTCCGTTACAATTTGACCGGTTCGTTCATGCTCGCACCACATTTACATTTTATTACTTCTTTGTAATTAGAATGCCAGCTAGTACTTGAATTATTAATAAATTATTCTGGCCAAAATCATAGATTAATCATAGATAGTTTCTTCTGTTTATAATTTGATTTTTCTAATCGTTCAGAACTTCATGTTTGCCACAGTTTAAAATAATATCTCAAATGAATTTGGCTACATCGATCTTCTTTGCCACACTAATGCTCGACATGTAGCGGAGAATACCACCCTACGTACATTACCACGTCGTAATTTGCTTACAATTTATGTCCTATTTTAATAATTAATTTCACAACGAACACTATAAATTTGCACGGTAACACATCTCACCATTACCACTGGTCCAATCATATTTAATAGGATATAGATTAAAACTGAAAATAGTAAATCCGAAAAAAAGTCAAGCATTGAAATTTGGAAATTGTTTGTTCATTTCTACAGCATATTTTATTTATATGTGATTACACAATAAAAATAGAAAATACATCTAATAATTAAACTGGGTAACTAACTAAGTTAGGAGTTGGTTCAACTGTGAATGCCTACTTACACTGGCAGTGGGATATATTGAGAAGAACAGATGTTGAAGTCAGTTACAATCTTCAAAGAACTGCTGTTTTCAAACTTTTACTTTTAATAAAGTTTCGCTTTGTAAAATAGAATTTGCGTTGTTTTAGAATTTCGCTTGACTTATTTCATTCAGTAAATTTAACTACGTCAAGCTCACAGTCCAACTGTGGAAATCCTTTGACCTAATTTATTTTTAGTAAACTACAACTGTAACATATTTAATATTAGAACCCGGCTTTGAGTTAAGAAAATAATTTTAAAAATCGAAATACATTGTAAAATATAACAATTAAGAAGGTAATTTTGCAAAAAGTAAAAGTTATACTTAAAAGAGAATAGAATTTTAATTATTCTTTAATATCGTAGTTTTTTGTGAATTTATGGGATACAACTTTGGTAAAATTATTTAATAAATTTCTACTGCAAGTTTTCAGAAAGGCCATGTTTTAGCCATAGTACCATAAAACTGTTACGTTTAAATAAAATCGCTTTACATATTTTATTTGGTTAAAAATAAAGATTCTCTTAGGTTCAAATAGAGAGTTCAAATAAAGATTCCATCAATGAGAGTGAGTAGTCCACTGACTAGGTGATTCATCTGGAGGTCCTCAGGGTCCTGGAGAAAATCACCCTTTTGCTGTCGGCAAGAGCCTCACAATTCTATATTCTGTGACCTGCAGTTTTTCCTACGCACAGTTTTTCCTTGGAAAATATTTCTGTGTTCAGATTCACTCTGAAATCACAGCGCCACTTAGTGAGTTCTATGGATCTGTACTGACCTTACAGCCACCATGGAGAACATCGAAGTTTCTGGCTGACAGCATTCCACTCTTGGAGTAAAGTTTCCTGTCAGCCCTATAGTTGCAACAATATTGGTCGTATTGCGCCCATCTGCTTCTAAGTGTTTAATTAGGACATTTTCCTACTAATCTTCTTAGTTTGTCTTTTATGTGTTCTATTTATATTCCTCAATAGAAAAAAAAATTGATATAGGCCGAAGCCTTAGTGATTTGAAATGTTGAATCATCTCATTTCTTTTACTTTAAGTGGGTAAGTCGACATACGATCTCCACAGTCTGTTGCGATTCGCTGCTTGTGGGCTCCAAAAGAAGTTGGTACAAAAGGATCAGTTCTTCCGCCTCTGATCTATTTTATCACCAGGTCCACTTTTGTCAGTTTCTATGGGTTTTGTGAAATTGGAGGGGTTTTACGGTTTGTTTTCAACCGGTTTGTTTTGCCCATAACAGCTAGAGGAATCAAATTTCCCATAAAAAGCCCTTCATACGTAGGTAAGGCTGAATTAAAAACTGGAATATCTAGAGGCTACTTAAAGATATTCTACAAGTTATCCACTTAGCTTTCGGTGCATGCTGTTCCACTTTGGCTTTAGATGTGAAGAGGGAATATTTTTTTTCTCTTAACATCTTGAGGACGAGGGATCAGTGTTAACCGCAAGAGGAAAAGCGCAGCTAATTGACGCAGTAGACTGACAGATGCTTTTAGCCACTTCGACCACTGAGTCCCTAAATAGGGAATAAAAGGCTGTTAGGAAATGGAAGGGATGATAAATTTAGGTTCTGATTCCTCCCGAGGGGTTGGAAATGGAAATGGATCAGTAACGCATGTATGGGCAGGATTCGCTAAATCTTGTATCTCTGTGTACAATAACTTATTCATTAAAAAAGATTTAAAAATTTTAAAAAATAAAAAAGACATTAATTATTCCGATAAAATATGCCACTAAATAAAACAATTCGTTACATTAATATTTATTTTTGATAAATGTTTATTCTTTTTTGCAAGCTACTGTAAGCCAAGAGAAAATTTAGTGATGACATCTTTCTCGCGTGTTGGTTCATTTGTTCCTTTTGTAAAGCCATGCAAACATTTTAAGTACGATAAAGTTATCGAAGCTTGTTGTCAGTTTTAGTTTTAGACAAACATTCACAATATTCGTTAAAATATCCGCACTATACATTTGTACAGTATTTGTGTTATATTTTTTAGAAATATATTCAAACTCTGGTATTTCATTTCAAATTTCATCGCTAGTATAATTGAACTATAGTTCAATGTTCTTGTAGGTTTTCAATTGCACCGTTTATTTTTTTCAATTGACGTATTATTCAATTTCTCATATTATTTTCCTATTTTCAAACAACTTTGAAAATTCAAAATGTCTGTTTAAAATTTATGCGGTTAAAGTTTATTTCAGTTTTTTCAAATTTTTTCTCCACTCAGAAACGTCTTTTTAGCTCAAATTTTAAAATTAATTTTTGAGCAATTTTTCTCGTAATAGATTTTACTGAACCTTTTCATACTTGCGTAATCAAAGGGCAAAATTCAATATTATATTATTTTATATAATTTTTCAATTAATAGTATAATTATTTTGTTAATTATAATTGATTACAAATTTTATAAGGAATTAATATTCTATAATGCAATTTTAATATAGAAAGCCATTTAAGAATAGCAGAAACACTTCATTTATATTTCAACATACCGTTAATACTAACTGCTCACTGCATAAAAACCTAATGTTTACATTTTATTGTTGTTGAAAACTTTTGAAAAATTAATATTTCTTTAGAAAAATAAAAATTAATGTCAATTTAGTAATTTTACATATTATATTGAACTTCAAAAAATAATTTAAAAATATGATTAAATTATTTTTTTTTAAATTTCATATTTTATTATTTCTCTAATATTTACATTTTATTGTTGTAAACATATTTTAAAAACTTTGAAAAAATGGAAACTTTTTTAATCATATATAAAATTAATTCTTTAAAGTACGTAAGCATATAAAGTAAGGTATAAGAGAAGATATAATAAAAATTAGTTGCAAAATTTCCCTTACAGTATATTTTAGAAAAGTGTTGAATTTTAAAAACGTGTTTTTGTAGAGACGAAGTTTTCCCTGGAAGTCTACTTGTATTTTTTGATTAAGCATAAGCAGATAGTTGGGCCGATTTTCCAAAAAAAAAATTTTAAAGTACTATTTTTCAAAAATCTTGTTAAGAAATTGACAAAAGTTTATATTTTTAACATATAAGTAAACAGCGATTTTGATTACAATTTGGTGAAATATAATTCTTTAGTACCGTCTTAAACACTATGTCAGAAAGTAAAATTTTGTGCTGTAGAAAACACACAAAGTCAGTCTAATTTTATTAAGTTGATTCCTTTTTGATTTTGATCCTGTAAGGATTTTTATAACAATTACATAGGCTATTAAATTTTAAATAAAAGAAATTTACGTTTGGTGAGTAAATCAACAATTAAATCATGCCCATTGTGGGTGTTTCAGTAAAATTCGGTAAACTAATTTTGAAATTGTTGCAATATTCTCGTTTCGTTTTCGATGTTAAAGAGTTTCATTCTATTCACTTTTAAATAATTTAATTAATCTTATGTTAGGACGTTTGGTGGAATGTTTTCAACAATTTAAAAACCTTTTGCCTCATAAGAATACGGAAACAATTACATGATGCTGTATTTTTATCAGCAGCCTAACTGGGCAAGCAGAAAGCAGTACCGTGCTGTACACAGACACAATAAAGAATATTATGTTTTAAGGACAGAACCGTTATTACAACAATCCAGGCTGAGCTGCCGGTACTGGATCCGGGTCAGAGGACATGCAACCATTGCTTTTGTTTGCCAAAGTTGCAATTTTGCGCCTATCTTTCATTCACATCGTTTACACATTGACAATTTAAACAAATATTGTTAACTAAACACATTTTTTAAAGAAATAGAGGTCGTATATCGGTTCCATAGACTCCCAAAGACGATTCCATAGACTTGCATTATTAACAAACCCGTAACAAGGGAAAGCGATTTAAATTAAATTCTGTTCAACTTTATTTCATTTGGAAACAAATATTTTTGTTATATAATATTATATGTTTCAAATTTATATTGTAAAAAGATAAACAAATTTATTACATGCATACTTTACCCAAAAATCTGGTTCGTAGTTATCGACGAAAAACCGAAAATTTGCACATTTCCCGAAATCAGTCTAACAAAATTTGTTAAAATTCAAGTCATATAATGAATCATCATCACTCAGGTCCGTGTACCCTGTTTGAAATAAGATAAAAATCGATAAATGATAGTAATGGTTCTTTTTGTTTGTGTTTTACTATCAAGCCATTGTTTTTTGTGTCTAATTTACTGCAGTAACTTCACCTATAAATATTCATATTTGACCAAAACTTTAGCAAGGCCTGTCAAAAAAAAGAATTTTTTCCCAAAACGACAATTCCCAAAACAGATAGTTTGAAGTTAAAGCAACTTTAAGTCTTACTCAGGTCCTACTGTATGTAGACCTTTTCGAGCAAAATTTGATAAAAAATGCTATTTTTATTAGTTATTTTCACCTCAAATTGGTTTGAAAAGTGTTTACGTGAGGTATGGGAAACATAATAAATTTCAAGAATAATTTCGTTTCCAGTGATGTACAACCTCATACACAAACAAAAGGGGTAATCCATCCCAAATTTCTCTTATCGTTATTAGTACGTTTGTATTTGCAAATGTAATCATAGTAGAATGGAACTAAATGAAAATCGGCTGTTTTGGCAACGAAAAATATATCATTTGCTACTTGACTCTAGATGCAATTTTGGAGATTTTAAATTTAGGCCTAAATTAAAGTTAACTTAAATTAACATATGTGTATTTTTCGTTATAATGTTTCATCAAAACAATTTCTATTCTAAGCCTATGAAAAGGTAGGACAATTTTGGAATTCCAATTTTATTTATGATTTCCAATTCTTGACGTCAAAGAAAGTAAATCGAAAGCTCTTGATTAGATGTAAAATCACAGTGTACCGAAACGAAAATCAATGTAAGTCAAAATTTTGTTTACCTGCTTAGTTCAAAATAACTAGAGCAACAAAAATTATTTGGTATAGACATTTTCTTTAATACAACGGAACACACAAGTTTTGTGTGTGGTCGGGGGTTATTCCTCTAATATATTCTAAACATATTCCTCGAAACGTAAAAAAATGGTTTTAGTTTCCGAGCTTATTGAGCCGTCGAAACTTAAAGCAATGTAATTTTAACTCTCATATAAATCATACAATTTAGGGTGTGATTTCACTTATATACTATATAGGAGGAATAGCCTATTATTCTGCAAATTTAAAAGCATCAAAGCTGTTGTAAATACACATGACATAACGCTCAAAGCAAGTCTAACTTCAGTGGGTAACAACACCAGGCATGCAGTTGTCTCGGCGATTTGTATGTTACATTGTATCAAAAATATGATTTCACCTTATAATTCATTTTAAAATCTACATTATTAGGCTACATTTTTAAACTTCACTGAAAATATGAAAATAAACAATAACTGTTGATAGTGTTAATTCGTTTTTTATTTTCAATGGAATACATAGCCTGTTAGGCTATGTAGATTTTAACTCCAATTTCGATACTGAAACCAGATTTTCATAAAGAGAGTAAGAAAAAACAGTTATGAACGTTTCAAGATATGAAATAGCGGCCATTTTGAAACTTTTAAACGGATTTTAGTGGATAATGAATTTGTCTAAGCTATTAACAAAATCGTTTTTTATGCCAAGTTTGAAAGAAATCTGACCAAATTGCTACGTGAGAGTGTGAAAACCCTTATGTAGGCCTATATGCATAAAGTTTTAACAACCCCTGCAAAAGTGATCTACAGGTCAGGATCGGCGCTCATTTCAAGGTCACTGCAATTTCTCATTTTCCACTGGAAATTCCTAACATAAGTAATAACGTTTTGAAATTCCAAATCAGCTGAAAGGAACTCAGACATGCAGTGAGTGAATGTGTCGACACAAACATTTCCTTTTACTCATCTCATGTCACTCATCTCACTTTCACTGCTATCTAATGCACTTATAACAGATCAACATTCTTTGGTCACTCTCTTATTGTGATGCAGTCCTTTCTCTTCAATACGTTAACTATGTGTTGCTTATACATAACGTAGGTCCAACGTATTTCACACCTAGAGGTACTTGTATCTACTGTAATTTGTTTTAACAAAATGTTTACATATATACTTTATATTTTCGATAACTACCCTTACGACTTTTTTACAGTTTTTATTTTATCGTGTCAACATTTATCTTTTTGTCATCAGCCCCTAAACGGTAGTCGACAATTAAGGAACTTGGTGTTGGAGATTACAAGCAAGTACCTAGATATATATATATATATATATATATATATATATCCATTAAAAACAGGTTTATTTTACTAAGGGCTTAATAGTTTATAATGCTCAGCTTCTAATGCTGTAATGAGCAAAATGTTAATGACTTGTAATAATCAAAGCTAATGCTAAATTACATTACTGATTAATTTGTCAGAAATAAAATAGGTTGCTATGTTTGAAAACTGACATAGGTAAGGATTGCACTATATTGCCAATAGCCATAATTAGCCTTGGATAAGACAAGATAGAGAGAAGAGAGCTGAGCGTGGGATAGGAAACGTGCACTATTGGCCTAATATGCTTGGCACACATTGTTTAAACACTGTAATAATATCACCCAAGGCTGTGAGCACGTTGAATAATGCATAACATGATAATTTATGTACCTAGGCTTCCTTCATCTACGAGTGCGAGTTCATTGGCGTTCACGCAGCTGCGCTGAGCCACGGAAGAGTGCAAAATATATGAGATGACATCTCACCAACCTATAGGCGATGTACATATTTACATTCTAAACGATAATATTTAATTGGAACTTAAGATAATTTACAGATATTTTCAAATTTTGACGTTTAAAGGAATCTACACCTATTCAGGACTTATTTTTGGAGAGGGTTCACAGTTAAAATAGGGCAAATATCGACTGAGTCTTACATTTTACTTAACTTATTATTAAGATTGTTTTAAGAAAAATATTGTTTAAGTGTATTCATATTACCACAAATTGCAACATTATTGAGCTTAATAATTTAGTTTTATTACCGTACTGTCAAAATACACCTGTTTTCTTTTTTAGAGCCTTTAAGTTATACTTAGATATTTCTGTGCGCTTTGCTCTAACCGTTAGGCTAAACTAATTGACCTTTTTGGTGAAATTTGGCATTTAAGCGTAGGAATCTTTTGTCCATATCTTGAGACCATTATTTATTTTTTAAAAGTTTTAAATCATTTATAACTAAACTATTAATGTTCGGATTTCAGAAATATCGGCTCCAAAGATTTTCATAAAACTTTTTGACTTTATGGTTTATATATATATATATACAGATAAAATTACTGTAATTTACACGTAATTGTAATATGCTGATTTGAGGTTAGTATTAGGTTGACAGCTATATTATGCTGCACCTAAGCTTATTTAATATATATATATATATATATATATATATATATATATATATATATATATATATATATATATATATGTATACTTATATACATATACATATACATATATATATATATATATATATATATATATATATATATATATATATATATATATATATATATATATAGACGTTTTGCTCATATATAGACCATAAGGCTTACATAACTGTACATGGCTTACAAAACAGAAAAATTGGCATAATTTATCAAAATAAGATCATCAGTTGTTGTAAAATTTTTGTCATATATACGTAACACCTGACTGCCATTGGATTTGTTTTGTTTTTTGATCTATTATTCTATTTTAGTACACTACTATTCTATTTGTGTTACTATTCAGGTATAACCAAAATGTAAACAAAATTCGATAAACCGATTTTTCGAAATTAGTCAGATTATCCCTGATAGCTTCCTAACCAAATTATTTAGAAAATAATCGAACATGAGAGTTTGTTTAACGTGTTTATTATAAATTACATTTGGTTTTGTAAAGTAAATAATGCATTTGTGTTTGTAAAGTATAAGACATGTGTTTTTGGGTTGAAATTCTTCTACAGCATTGACAGTCCCTCATAAATTTAGTAAGCTCAGTTTGTCGAGTACAAGAACTAAGTTTGGACTGTACATTACAAGGCCTAATTTAAACAGCTGGTACATGGATCCGCCTAAGCAGGATATTAACTCATAGAAGCAGTAAAAGAATAACGATGAAAAGAAGAGAGGCAACGATGGTTATTCAGGTGCAACAGAAAAACTGAAACTTAGTTTAAAGGAAAGGTTTAGCCAAATTTGTGGAGTATTTGGGGTTAAAAGAGGTGAATGATAACCTGATACAACATACAGTGGAAGAACTCAGAAGTCATAGGCTACTTAAAATTACAATCTAAACTATACAAATAAAAAAACAACAACTGTTATTATTTGATGTTAGTCTAAAACGACTAATAAATTTAATAATGAATTAAATTCATTAATAAATAATTATATAAATAAATAAAGCACGCACATTAAGCAAATGAAAAACATAAGTAATTTAGTATTGCAAAATTGAATTAAATTGTTTCAGTTACTTTATTTACCTTGATGTAAATTTTTGCTAACATACGAGCAAAATTTGTACACAATTTTTGCTACACAATCGTAGCTACACAATAATTTGGTAACTACTAGTTGGTAGCTATGCTACCGAATTGTACTTCAGGGTGAATTAGTTTCAACTAAACTAGTTTCGTGTATGTTCAGTTAGGTTCATATCACATTGTTCTAGGATTTTAGTTTATTGAATTCTTTTAATTGCATTATACTGCAGTAATTTAAATATTGGCTGTCATTTTATACTTATGAAGTAAATAAACAAAGTGTAAATGTGACAAATAATAATATTAGGTTATTTCTTGTTAATTATTAATCGGAACTGAACGTTGCAGTAGTGGCCTAGTTAGACACCCACAAAGTATACTTGGCAACAGGGCGGAGCGAGTAAAACCTGTTTCACGTAGAGAGGAGATGCAATTTGGTATAACTGTTTCTTGTTGCACGCTACACGTCCGTCCGTCCTGTTTACTGTTGTTTATTAATTTATTAAATAGTAATTAGGTATATTGGCATATAAATATGCAAAGTTTACTTGTATTTCAAACTTCACTGTGGCATCTACTGCACTGATATTTTCTTTAAAATACTACGATTCCGTCGGTAAATGAAGGGGAGAGAGTTTCAAACACCATTAGGTCCACTCTTCCGTTTAACCTCTTCCGTGATAGGTTGATTGGGTTCGTAGCCATGGCAGAGGTTAAGCAGATCGTAGAGGTTAGGGTCACTATTCCTTTTTGCATTAAAAAGGTGAATTGTGTAAACTGAAATTTATTACTTATAAGAGTATTTGCTGCACTCGCTGGAACTTTTGAAACCAAGCAAATGCGGTCTAGGAGTAAATAATCTTATAAATAGTAAACAAATTTCATTAATACGCAGTAAACACAAATACGGAAGGTATTTTTATTTAGAATATGTAATAGACCGATTTGATTCAGTATTGTGCACACTAACAAACGTAAATTAAAATATGCAAACCTTTATTTTTTTATGGAACAATGCTATAGTAATAAAGAACCTACATATTTAATTATTTTAATTATTACACCAAAATTATACTGTATATAGGAGATTTGTTTTAAAAAATTAATAAATTTAATTAATTACATTATTTAATACGTATTATTATTATTAAATAATATAATATATTATTTTATAAATAGAGGTAATTAATTATTATTATTTAAGCCAAATAATTATTACCTATTGGGCTAGTGCAGCCTTTTGTAGTTAATGGGGAAAAGAACGAATAATATATAATAATGTACAGCAAGAAGTTGAACAGTGTTATAACACCTCTTTATAAACTATGGAATAAATATGACCTATGTAATATGTGACAATCATAACTTTACTTGTTGGTACATGAACGAAAAGGAAAAGAGGTTAGGACTTTTCTTATGAAATCTTTATCCGTAACGTAAAAAAATCATGAACTCTTTGAATAAAATAATTCGTATAATACCATTGGCTGGTATTTAATTACTGTAATACACTAATATTTAATTCAATACTTGTATTTTAAGATATATATTATATATTAATATAACTATGAACTGTAAGTTAGTGTTAGTTTTATAATATCGAGTAATTGCAACGGGAATTTTTTCCTAATATCCATAATTTATGCCAGTTAGATTAATGAGGACTAGGGATCGGCGTTATCGGAAGAGACAGAACAGTCCCGAATCTACGATTAGGTGAGTAGTTCAGAGACACAGCACACTTCAACCTCGTCGGCCCTTACAACAGGAAGTAAGGCCTACTTCCTATCAATTTTTAAAAGGAAGATTTAATTTTAGACAACATTTTTTTAAATTTTAGAAACAATCGTGAAGCTTCTGATATTCTATTGTCAAATTATAAACTCAAGATATTCTTTGTAAATTTGTTATTTCCTCAGTACCTACAAGGAAGCATAAAGCCATTTTTAATAAAGAATTCAAATTATTAAATTGTTTTGCTTATTTGCTGACTGAGCGCTCATATTTTTACGCCTTCAGACACTGAGAAAGCCCATACACATTCAATGATAGATTATTTATTCTTTGTTATAAAAGGTTATTACTTTTTTAATTTATTACAATAAATAGTTCTTAAACGATAAAAATTTACTTTTAACGGTAACTTTTAATCAGATAACTTTAAATAAGATAATTTGTTGTAATAGTATCCCATAGTAATAAATAATTGAACCACCTTTTAACTATTTCAAGGTAAACTATAGTAAGTTTAATCTATAAGTATAGTTATTTGTTTTAGTTGAATAAATATTGTTTGTATAACACAATGACTGTGAACTCGTATTCATTAATAATACAAGAGTATGTAGAGTATTAATACATAAGTAGCGACTAAGTAAGTTACATTTTTTTTGTATCGACGAACAGAATAAAATATACTTAATATTGATTAAAATATTAACTAAACTTTGTGTTTGTACAGGTAAGCCGAGCGACAAGAGATTGTGTTAAGGTAAACATATTTCTATATCATATATATATATATATATATATATATATATATATATATATATAAAACTTCTTTCCATATCCAAATTATTGAAAGTTACATTTAATTTTAAAAATTAAAATTAAAATATTTATACTATCACATACGAAGTGTGTTCAGAAAGTAACGAGAATTTTTAAATTTCGCGGGTTTGGAGAGTCCGATTGTCAAACAATTTTTTTTTTGTTATGTTGTTATACATTCCCTTGAAGTATGATATAACTTTCAGCTGTTTTCATTGTTGGCTTTGTCTGTGACAGCCACTAAGGTTAGACGTGTTTTTATGAGCTCGGCGATTTTCGTTTGTTAAAAGAAATGGATCAAAGAATTTGTACCAAATTTGCGTAAAAAATGGAATAAAGTGTAACAAAGTGTGTGAAATGTTAACAAAGGCCTATGGTGAGTCTGCTAAGAGTAAAGCAAGAGTTTATGAGTGGTGTAAATGTTTTCAAGAAGGCCTTGGAGACGTTGAAGATGCCATGGACGCCCCAGCACATCAACGACCGATGAAAACGTAGAAAAAAATGAAAGAAATGGTTATGAACAATCACCGAATCACAATTAGAGAGGTCGCTGATGATGTTGGCATATCGATTGGATCATGTCATGACATTGTTTCCAGTGTTTTGTGTATGAAACGCGTGGCAGCGAAATTCGTTCCAAAGTTGTTGAATTTTGAACAAAAACATCGGCGAATGGAAGTTGCTCAGGAGTCACTAAATGAAGTCAACGACGATGCAGAATTACTGAAACGTATTATAAAAAGTGACGAAACATGGGTTTACGGATATAATGTCGAAACTAAGGCTCAATCATCCCAGTGGAGGCATTCTGGCTCGCCAAGACCGAAAAAGGCTCGACAAGTGTGGTTGAACATGAAGGTTATGCTCACTGTGTTCTTCGATATTAATGGCATAATGCATCATGAATTCCTGCCACCAGGTGAAACGGTCAATAAGGTTTGACCTACAAGTTCAACGCCGTTTGCGTGAAGAAATCCGAAAAAAACGCCCGGATCTGTGGAAAAACAATTCATGGCTTTTGCACCACGATAATTCACCAGCTCACACTTCATTGCTTGTTCGTGAATTTTTGGCCAAAAACAGTACTGTAATGATGTCCCAGCCTCCATATTCGTCAGACATGGCTCCGTGTGACTTTGTCCTATTTCCAAAAATAAAGAGAACCTTAAAGGGCCGTCATATTACATCCGTAGATGACATTAAAAGCGCATAGCTGAAAGTACTAAAGGCTATCTCAAAGATCGAGTTTGAGAAGTGTTTCGAGGATTGGAAGAAGCGCTGCACAAGTGCATAATCTCGAATGAGGACTATTTTGAAGGCGACAACATCATCAATGCAGAAGAATAAATAAATATTTTGTTCAAAAAATTAAAATTTTCGTTACTTTCTAAACACACCTCGAACGTAAAACATGAGGTATGAAAATGCACAGAAATATAAAAGTAAAACTTAAATATTACAAAAGTACTTTTGTTTTTTTGTTATAAATATAATTGAGTAATAAAAAAGAAACAATTGTTCAAAATTTAATTTTAGTTGATATCATCATATTAAATATCTACGTTTACGAATTTTAAGATTATTTTTAAAGAATACTATTATTTGCTAAATAAATCTCTCCTAAGCAATTAATTAACATACAATTATGGCCTAAGAGGGTATTAATTTTATTCATCAAATGTTTAAATATTTATTTGTTACGAAGTTTTTTTTCAATGTGATAGTTTTACACAATTTTATTTTGTATAACTGACTTATCAGTTTACATTTGTTTTGCAAGGATAATTTTTATTTTGTTTGTATTAACTTTTTGTCTATAATAGTAATAGTTTTCTTAATTTAATGTAATAGTTTTCTATTTCTCTATCGTATTTGTAAATAACAATTCTAAAATAAAATACAAAGGTTTTTACGAAAATATAATCGGCTCTAATGGCTTTGATTACATTTTGTTAAAATATAGCTAATAAGTACTTAAACAAAAATTGGGGGTTAAATTTTGGGCGTACGAATACTCGTGACTCAAGTCAGTGTAGCAAATTTAGGCATACGAATACTCGTGACTCAAGCCAGTGTAGCAAATTTGGGCATACGAATACTCTTGACTCAAGTCAGTGTAGCAAATTTGGGCATACTGATACTCGTGACTCAAGTCAGTGTAGCAAATTTGGGCATACGAATACTCTTGACTCAAGTCAGTGTAGCAAATTTAGGCATACGGATACTCGTGACTCAAGTCAGTGTAGCAAATTTTGGCAGACGAAAACTCGTGACTCAAGTCAGTGTGGAAAATTTGAAATAATGAAAAATTACGGTTCAGGAGAAGAATCGTAAAAGTCTAAAATAAACCCTGACCGAGGTCAGATTTGTCTGGTTTTTTACGATTTACTCATAAATCATATGTTTAATTTAAAATTTGGTGCAGTACGTTTCTTCACGTATGACTAAAACATAATGAACGGGTTTGAGAAATTAAACTGATTTCCCTAATTATTTGTTGGTGATTTCCGAACTAATATTTGTTTTTAACTTAGTGAATATGAGAAAGTTTGTGTAATATTTTCCCACCATTTATTTCGTGAGATTTACTGTAAGAAAGCTTCCACTTCCATTTGCACATGACAGCTTGAAATTTTCACAGAAATAGGTGTGTTAAAGTTAAAATACAGGAAAATGTAAGAAATTATATGTAATGTTAAACATACAAATGTTTTGGAACATCAAGGGGTTAAGTATGCAATTTGGCTACACGGAATCGGTTGGAGGGGTTGCCACCGGGCAGGCGCTACTCTAGATTATCATGCAAAAGTGCATCTTATTTAATATTATTCATCACAAGATTATTTCCTATATTTTTTTCATTATAAAAAGTAAATAGAAACTATTGTGATTACGAAAAAATCGGTTTTTAAGAATGTATTCTTTTTCAGAGTCCAAAGAATAAAAAAAGGATTTTTCGCACAAAAAACGAATGCTGGATTACTCATAATTGGTTCTGACAATTTTGCACAAATTTAAACCTTATGCACATAATCAAGACATATAGGTGCTAATAACTTCTCAAAAAACCCGGTTTAAAAGCTGTAAACAAAGAACCGAAAAATCGGTTTCATTCATCAAAAAACGGTGAAAATTATCAAAATATTTAAATTTTATCAAAGTTGTGGCCAAATACTAGTTAGTGTATATCTTATGCTTTCTTGTGTAGCATTATAACGGTTTTCCTGAAAGTTTGGCGGGAAGCTCACATGTCGGCGTTACAGAAAATCTCTGATTAGCATTAACAGATTGGGCGGAATAAATACACAGTCCATTTTGTTAGCTATAGAAAAATGAGAAAGATCATCAATAGTGACACCTAAAAAGCATCAGCAAAGAGATTTTATTTAAATGTTTATTAAATGTAAATTCATACAATTCAAGGCCAATGAGAATAACAGTAACTTTAAACAAACTTATTGTTAAAGAAACAATACAACACTTATTTAAAAAAAAACAAAACAAAAAACAGCTGATTGTTAAACCCTAAAGGTTAATGAATATAGTAATGAATCTGACTAAAACACAAAAAAGTTAGATGAGTTACTTTCAGTTTAAATTGTCACTTACTTTTGAAAAAAACTAGACAATATAAATTTTAAGTATATGTTAAAAGTGATGTTAGATGCCAGCACTCATTTCAAGTTGTCATCATGATTCCTTGCTATTTGGAATGTGCGGATTTTTTATTCGGTAATAATAAAGAATAATATCTGAAATAATTGTGCTAAATTTAGAAATATGGATTATGTATAGAAAAAAAAATTTAAAGAACAAAATGAATTTTGCCTGCAATCCGAATTTAATTTGGTCACATATGAACAGTTTCTGCAATGTTCAGACATCATTAAATGTTTATTGTTAAACAACTAAACTGAGTTATATTGTCGACCACAATATTACAGTGGTGAGCCCGTACTGTACACATACAATGTGTACACAACTTTCTAAGCCCCAAGCTCAACACTAAGAGTACCTTATTAAACAATTACTGTATGGACGAGATTGCTGCCTCGACGCCAGCGTATAGGATGCATATTATTGTACTATTATTATAGGCCATATAATTAGCGAATTTCCATTGGAACAATTTTAGCAGCCATCATGGTGAGAATTTGAAATGAATGCCGACGTCTAAGATCACTTTTAACGTATACTTAATATTTATATATTCTATGTTTTTCAAAAGTAAGTGACAATTGAAAATGAATATAGCTCAGCTAACTTTTTTTTTAATGTTATAGTAAGATTCATTGCTATATTTAGGGACCTTTGGGGTTTAATAATCAGCTGTTTTTTAAATTATTTTTTTAAAATAAGTGTTGCCTTGTTTCTTTGGCTGTGAGTTTGTTTAAAGTTTTGTTATTCTCGTTGGCCTTGAATTGTATGAATGTACACTTACTAAAAATTTAAATAAAATCTTCTTAGCTGATGCTTTTTAGATGTCACCATTAATGTTCTTCCTCCTTTTTCTATAGCTAACAAACTGGACTGTGTATTTATTCCGCCCAATCTGTTAATGCTAATCAGAAGAATTTCTGTAAGGCCGACATGTGAGTTTCCTGCCAAACTTTCAGGAAAAGCCGGTATGATCGGACATATTGCACCGTATAAACGAACAAACGTGGTGAAGAGCAGGCGTGGTATAGGCCTGCGACGACCTTGTCATGCCGCAGATTCAATATCGGAAATCCGGTTCTGTCTCTATCCTGTCCATTCCCACACCGCATGGTATGGTCTAGTCACAACGCTAAACTCTCACTAATACCTGTCTTAATTAACTCCAAGTATAGTCCAATCAGTGTAAAGACTTTTATGGCACTGAAAAGAATTGTCATGTCTCTCCAGACTAAGGTGTTGTACATAAAACGAACAACAAATCACACAAGAAGTAACTAACTACAAAACCATGAAGAAAACGAAAAATAATAATTAAGTTTTAGTTTAGGTTATTCTTAGTTGATACTGAAACATACGATTTTAAAATATTTCCAAAGTATGGAGGTTCAATAATCTAAATAATAATCTAAAATTCTAAACAGTATAAAATCTAATTTCAATAATTCTATAATGTCTTTAAATTATGACGGGAAATAATTCACTAATTTTTGATATTTTTCATCAATAGCTGGAAAAATATCATATTACATTTTACTATGACTCAATTTGAAAAATATATTACTGAAAAAAAGAACATATATTATTTGTCGCACAACCACGTGAATACATCGTTCAATGGCGGCCAAAAATTGTAATGATAAAACAAGATAGCCCTAATGTTCTAAGACAAGATGTCTTTATTTTATCTGTATGGATGTATTACTTGCTCTAGAAATCTTAATTTTAGCCATATTTTCTTCAAATTTATTACTAACTTTCGACCAAAAATGGTTTATTATAGGCGTATTTTGTTTAGGTGTAAAATTTAAAACTGATAATTTTTGGCAACTGTTCATAGATTTTCAAAAAATTGTATTATAAACATTGCATCAAGTAAACCGGTTTAAAAATTCGATATATTTTAAATTATTGTTTATACAATAACTTGGTCTAATTATTTGTGAGAAAATGTACGATTTTCCTCTTTGTTTTCAAGTGCTCCTTAACGTAACTTACATTATTGATGAAGTTACACGTCAAAATATAATTAAATTTCTAAGAGGAAAAACTATAGATGAGAAGCAAAATTTAACAAATGTAGCTAGAGGAAGGAATAATATAACCCCAGACACTGATCAATGGCCCTTTTGTTGAACTACGCCTTTTAATCAGACGGTGATTAAGCTTCGTTTTCCCTTTCTCATTAGAATTTCAAAATTAAAAACACAAATTTATTCAAAATTCAGGGCTGATAATAATAATAAAATCAGATATTTTAAAAAAGTCAGATCAGATAAAAAAACGATTATACCTTCTAAACATAAAAGAAAACTTGAACAAACGAGTTTTTGGTAAATGGGTCGGGTATTAATATAATGATGTTAATTATAATTAAAATATTTATTTTCCTACTTACTTACGTAAAAAAATAAATTTAACACCATTTTAACCAAATATTAAATGTAAAATTTTCAGCTGGTTTTGAATTTTTGTCTCTTAGTTCCATTAGCAGAAATCAGCGTGGCGGTCAATGAGCGTGACGATTTTTATCTGACGCGAGTTCAGAGTTTTTTCTCGATTAGACTTCTAGTCAAGCACGCGAAAAGAAGTTTTCACTTCAATAATTGTTGGAAATTCGCTTCTATCACGAAAGCATGACAACTGTGTGCAACTATTTAACTACTGACGAATTACTAAACAATGCTCTTCATATTAGTGACACAGATAACATTAAGTAAACGTTGTTAAAAACCATCAGTTTTTTTTAAATAACACCATAAATTTATTTGTTTTGATCATCTAGCTAAAATGTGCATTAAGTAATGAAAGATCAATAACATAATCAAAGATGTAACACGGAATAATATAATATGGCACTCTAAAAACTCTTTCAAGTTTAAAATAAAAGTTGGTAAAAGTTTGAGGGTCTACATAACAAAGATTTGAAACTGTAGGTAAATGTGTAGATTGTGCTACTACTGGCTTTAACTCAGATTGTCTTTAATTTTATTACCTGAAAGTTATATCTTACATCATTATTTATTTATAAAAGTGTGTGTGTGTGTGTGTGTGTGTGTTGTGTTTTTGTACAGTCAAATTATGGCGCGCAGAGATCTGTAATTTTTAACGTAAGTGGACAAAAAAAGTTCGGGTAACACCTGGAAGCTAGATTTAAAAATATCAAATTAAATATTTAGCTGAAAATTAACCTGACGTTATCTTTCCTACATAAAACATTCACTTTTTTTGGTGTTTAACGTCCGGCTATTGTGTACACTTGGGCTAATGCAGACGATGGGATGATTGTGCAGACGATGATGATGGGCTAATGCAGACGATGATGGTATGAAAATGCCAAGCCCTGGCCGGGAATCGAACCCGGCTCGGGGTGAAAGCCCAGTACACTATCAACTAGGCCACGTAAAACATTCACGAATTAAACGTTTGAATAATATTTAAATATTAAAAATATTAATATATTTTTTTAATATTTTGTAAAAATAATATGTTATTATTATAAAAATATAATAATATATATATTGATTATATTATATAATATAAAGAAATATTTTTGTATTTATAAAATATAAATAAGTGGGCACTGCTGGTATTTAAATAAGTACTATTTTTTCTGTAACTCGGTGTTGTAAAGTTGTACGAAAATTCATACTGAAAAAATATAGATGCTATTGAAAAGCAATTTCTTGATTTAAAGTTAATATTAAAGTTTTTTTAGAGTTTTATATCACTTGAAATTTATGGTTTTAAGTGATAGGAAAATAATGTTCAAATTACAAGTTGGCATAAATTGTCAATTTTCCTGCCCTCTGAAAATCATATTTCTGTTAGCCACATTTAATTTTCTAAAAATCAGAATCCATAATCATACTATTTTATAATGAGCTACGGTCACATATTCCGTCCTACTTACTTAATACAATAAATATAAATAATAATATTTTTAACTTCTCCATTCTTTACCGGAACGCAATAATTGACACTTTCGAGTGTCATAATTTTCTTCTCCTTACCGGTTAGAATCTAGACGTGAGTAATTGACAGGCAGACAGACATGCAGGCAGATTTACCGTATATTACTTCAATAAGACATTAATTGAATATTAAATGCTTTAATGTGGCGATGGAAAGCTACTACACCTCCGCGCGGGATAAAGTTGTTTCTAAAGAAGCCATAAAGGAAATGAAGATGAAAAGGGTTTGAAGGACATCTGCTCCTACGCAACTAAGAGCTGATTTGTATTTGTCAGAGGAAGCAAAACCTCTTAATCATCTCTTCAAGGGTTCCAGTGTGTAGTGCTCTAAGACCACAGCCTTATGAATAAACTCAGAGCTACTAGTACATTAGTATTTGTCTAACGGTACATTTCTTCATATTAAAACCCAGGCTTAATGTTTAACGTCACCGAATTCAACTTGTGGTCTTCTCATATGTTCGATGTTACTTTTTTATTTGTGGTAGCCTAAATGAGCAATGTAAATAAAATTACGAATTTATGAGAAATCATGCACAGTTCACTGAAATGAATTTATTAAGGCTATTCGTAAATAGTGAAGTTATTCTAGCCTTAAAAAAGTTCATGTTGTAATAAAGTCTCTTATCGTGATAATGTTTCTCTTGTCGGTAATTCACTAAGGTTAGATTTCTAATAAAATTATAATTTAATTGAAATTGTTCGAAAATGGCTTGTTTATCAAGAAAATCCAGTAAGAGATTCCAATATAGACATTAGTAGAAATATACTGTACTGTATTATAGATAGAATAATGTAAACAAAATATTGTCTTAAATTCTTACCTTCCTGTACGTAGTCTATGCGTTACATTAGCCTGAATATTCACACAAAAAATAAAATTTAGTGGATTTTCTGTTATTTTTGCTGCTGGATTATTTTGCTAGACAAAAGATTCAGTAAATGGAATTTATAATAAAAATAAGATAAAAAATAAGTAAAGTGAAAACATACGTTTCCTATTGTTTTTAAAAATTTATAATTTTTTTTGGAAATGATAAGAACAAAATAAGGAATGCCTTTCAACTTATTCATTATTTCTTTCTTAAAAATTCACTTACATTTTTTCAAAAATAATAGAAACATTTTAATTGTTTTATTTTTCTATTCGTTTAAATTTTAAGATTTTGAGTCATTAAAAGCAACTTTTATATTATGGAACTGTAAATTAAAAATTAGAAAAATTTTATATAATTTGAAAAATTAACTTCATTGTTGAATTAAAATCGAATTTTAAATTTATATTTTTAACTTGCGTTTTATAAACAGTTTTTAACTCAGAAGTGAAATAAAAAGAATATAATCGAATATCATTTTATTTATGTTATTTTCGAATAACAATTTGGTATTATTTCATAGACTTGAGGACTATATATGGCGCTTTTTAAATACGGATAAGTACTATTTTTGTCCGTTATGTCAGTAAGAAGTCCTGAAGTAATGTTTAAAATAACATTTTATTTATAAAATAATGGCGGAACGCAACTGGTTAAAGTGATGGAAGTAGATTTTTAACAATAGTTTTTTTATTTTAACTTTTTTTTGTAAATCTGACTTATTCACCAGAATCAGTTTTGAATATACATATATTTAAAGTTTTCAAATTTCATTGAAAATATGAAAATAAACTCAGGTAAATTTCTGTATTTTGAAAATTTTTAATGCTCGCTTATGCCATGAATGTTTTAGGGTATGAAATAGTACTATGAAACTGTTACCGAGTTTTTCTGGATAAAAAATTTATCCAAGCTATCACCAAAATCGATTTTTTGTCGTTTGAATCAAGTAGAACAAAAATTGCTAAAGTAAGAGGGTTAAACTCTCTCTCTCTCTCTCTCTCTCTCTCTCTCACACACACACACACACACACTCACTCACAAACAAACAAACAATATTGGTGTTACACTACAGAAGTACATGGTAAGACCCTAATCGGGGATCTTGGTGTGTGTGTGTGTGTGTGTGTTTTAAATTGAAGCACTTAAAACTGAAAAATAAATTTTAAAAAACTTCACCTAAGAATATAGTCTTGGGATTTTGTAGTTTATTTACAAGCTGTTCAAAATATTTCGTTCATTCTATCTGTTCCAAAGTTCATGCAAGTTTCCTTTCAACATTATGTACCAGATTTAATTTTAAATGTTTCTACACAAAAAATACTTACGGTGACCTATTCAAAGAATTATTTGAGATGGAAATTCAATTTAAATTAATTGAAAATTGTTTTCTATTTATTAAAAACACGTTTTCAAAATGCACAAAGCTTCTTACCTTGCTTCAGTGAAATATACAGGTTTTATAATTATTCGACGAAATAACAGCTTTAAGACGTTCCGGGAACTTTACAGTTAGTAAGGCACGAACTGCTTATACGTAGACATTGTCACTGTTTTTCATTGGTCCATAAACATCACTTAACGTTTTGTTGTTCTGTAATAATAATGTTATTTATTATTATGTTATATCTATCTTCTATCTATCTATGTATCTACACAGACGGACAGACAGACACACACACACAATATTTTCTAACTTAAATTGCGGTTATTAATTAATCATTATCGAGTAATTTAAACAATAATTGTAAGAAATAAAACAAATTTCGTTCCGAGAAAAAAAAATGTAATTGAAGTATCATTTTGCAGCAAGTTCCCTATAATTATAGGGAGGGTATGGCACCTGGCACGTGCGAAAACTCCCAGTGAGTTCTAATAGCCAAACTTGTTGAACACTAAACGGCTGTGTTTGTTAATTAATAAATGTTTTCAAACGATCCAGTGATAATTAATTGTTAGTTTCACTTAAAACACAATTAATAATCAATTGTTAAGTTTTCTTATTACGTTTTCTGTAATAAGAATTTTAAGTTTTATATTTTGTTCTTAAATGTTAATTTGTTGACTAATATAAATTATTTTATATTAGTCAATTTAATAAATTGTTTCGCTGTACAATCTATTATATATATAATAATAACAGGTTGAACCGGTTTAAATATTATTTTAAACCTTTAAACTACATAGGAAAACGGAATGCCAAAAAATTCTAGTAAGTTTTGAGACAAAAATAGTAAGGAAATATCCGAGAAACTTCTATATTTTCCTACGGTAGGATATTACAGGTAACAAAAACATAAAACAGGATGACTAAACATTGTTGCGGTAGTCGCTTGGTAGCAGACAGGCACGCCAGCAATGTCCAGCTGTCAACAGTCCTTATTTGGCGAGTCACAACCAGCCAGAGCCCAGGTGCCGTACATAGCCAGCTCGTACCGACTGCCCGAGCCATTCCGAACAAGCGAATTAAAATAAAGAACCATTCCGTATTAAAGGCGTAAACACAATTACAGATTAAATGGCTTTATGTACGTTTAATGTCAGGTTTGGTAAAATTACTTAGATCCAAATAAAAACAATAGTTTAAAGCAAAGCGAATTGAGTACGCTGTGCACTTCTTGAAGCCCGGAAAACTCTTTTTTTTTGTCATTCAAAAATTATTTTCAAAATTAACGGGACATTTTAGTGATACTTTATTGTATACAGTAAATATAAAAGACAAAGTAGTTCGTGCTTATTACTACAAAACAAAAGAGTTGCAAAAATGTTCACCGCGATAGAACAGAATTTTTAAAAATTCGAATTACCAAAGAACAGTAAAGTATAATAGTTCTTTTATCTTACACTTTTTTACAGTAATAATCAGCAATAAAATCAGCATATATTAACATTACAAACTTTCAAAATTATACTGAAAACGAAAAGGATCCTGGCCAACTTCTGGTTTAATTTCATGCTTACAATGGAATTTTACAGTTTAAAAGTGAATCAAAGCACATTAACATTGATTACAATAGCGAAGTAAAATTTTCAAAAACGTTTAAGACAAAAAAGATATGATTATTTTAAAATTTTAAATGTTCGAAATTTTCAATTTGCTGAACTTATTTGCTTGGTAACAAATTCGATCAAGTTATTATGAGAACTTTTTATGTGCCAAGTTTGAATCAAATTTGCATAAATTAGTATTAATAATTTTTATATTACATTGAAACTTTATTGAAATTAATAACACAAAGATTTTACTGTGGTTACGATGGTGAAATCAAATTTTCAAAAAAGTTTAAGATTGAATAGCGTTCATTTTGAAACTTTTAACTGATTCTGCTGTTAATGAGTTTTGCTGTTAATCTTACATAAAACTTCTAAAATGTGATCTACAGATCAGCATTGGAATTGATTCAAGATCCCGGATCTGAGTCTTACCAAGATGTAGACTCCAATACCTCATTTTATAATAGAAATTCGCTAATGAATAATATAATATTCTTCTGAAGTCCTGATAAAGGCTAATGAATATACTGTATTACTACTGTACAGTATAAGCACAGATACAGTATTTTGTGCAACAAGTTTGACGCAACAACAACAGAAATGTCGTGCATCCCGCCTGAGCAGGGAGACCTTTCACAGGCGAGGGAAAGGTGCTAAAAGGTGAAGGTTAAAAAATAGTTGTAACGGGAACGTTTGCCAAGGTCTTATCTCCAGGACTTGCGTTTTTATAACACAGAAAAGTACTATATTACTCAAATGGTTTTTTGTTATTCTAAATTACGATTTTTATATTTTAAATAATAATTTTTATAACAACTTCATATATTTATGTTTTAAATTAATTGCAAATATGTGTTCCCCAGTTATATGATAGCCTATTCTTACACTTATTATATTATTTAGTTTACTTTTACAACGCATTGCTATCCTATATTTACTAGACTGCTTAAGTTGAGTAATGACTAAAACATTGCTTTAAATGACGATAGATTTTCAGAAAATGAGCTTTCTTATTGAGCTAAGCTTTCTTATCTCTGGAAGAACAGGTTTAAGGAAGAATTATTAAATTAGTTGAATCTGCGAATCAGGACCAATGGACTATAATAGGAAACATTAAAACGTCTGTATTTTCAATAGCTATAACTATATCGTTTTAAAACTTTTACTGTTTACACACGCCAGTATAATCCAGTTCTGTGTAGTATTGGTCCGGCCAATATAGGTCAATACTTACACGTTTCCTAGCCAACGTGGGAAGCAGAGTTAATAATATTTATTTTATTTGCTTCTCAGTGATTTAGTGACGATGCTTAGTGATTTAGTGACTATACTTAGTGATTTAGTGACAATACTTTGTGATTAGTGATAATACTTAGTTCTTTTTGTTATTTTAAGACGAAAAGCACATTGAAACTATTATCGCCTCCCTAAATGTAAGTGTGAGTGTAAAGTGTTAAAGTCGTAAGTCTAGTGTTGTAAGTGTAAGTACTTGTTAGACTCGAGTACCGCGAGGGACATCTAAATCCTCTCAATAGGTGCAGCTAATCTGCACCCTCTTGCGGGGAACGGTACTTCGGGGTGATTTAGTGACGATACTTAGTGATTTAGTGACGATACGTAGTGAATTAGTAACGATACTTAGTGATTTAGTGACGATTATTAGTGATTTACTGACGATACTTAGTGATTTAGTGACGATACCTAATTATTTAGTGACGATATTTGGTGATTTAATGTTTGGTTAAATAATTAGTAAGAATAGGCTATATTTATTCTTAAAGTTACGCTATTCGATTTATTTATGAATAATATAGTGGTAGAAAAGGCCTATCAGAAATTACGTAAAGTTTAATGAATTAGGAAAGTCAATGAACAAAGGAAAAATTAAAACTCATGCATACGTTCCTGAAAAAAATGGACAAACGATTTTGACAAAACCAAATATACTAAGTGGGGTAACACCTCGATTATTATTTTTTTAACAGATCTAGTAAAACATTGAACACCGACCGACCAGCCGTAATACAGTTAAGATGGTGACCTTGGCGGGATGTAAAAGGACAATGAGTATGTAGAGTGACCTTGAGGAAGGTTGTTCTATTGTTAGACTTAGGGACAATACTCACCACATTCTTTTCGACCATTATGCAATCAAGATATGAAGTGTGTAATGCAACACCGATACATTTCTGCAGCGCATAGGCAAGGTCGTCCGTTGCAGCTAGAACAGCTAGAGCGAAGCAAACGATTCTAAAATATCTTATTACCCTTACCCTATTTTAATATTTAATTACGTTCAGGTATCATGTTATGTATTTTAATTATAATTATTAAGTTTATAAATAGAGAGTAAAATTTAAACGTCATGTAAACCTAAGCTATTTTCAATATTTTTATCAACTTACTGGACTACGTATCATTAAATAATTTCGACACATTACTGCCTCACTGACGTGATAGAAGCTAATTTCCAAAAGTATTTTTTTACCTTAACCTTTTGAAATTCTGATTTCACCATCACAATCAGCATTAAAATCTTGTTATATAACATTTAGCATTTTACACTTCTGAATTACATAGAAAATACAAAAATGAACGTGACCGCTGTCAAATTAAATTTTTATTTTAAATTTTAATTTCAAAAGATTTTATAACTTAAAATGCTAATTTATGTAATAGTTAACGCTGATTATGTGGTGAAGTCAGATTTTCAAAAAAGATAAAACAGTTATGCCTTTTTAAAGATTTATGGTCGCTATTTTGCCACTGTTGAACGATCTTTTCTGGTTAACGAGAATAGTCTATGCTATAACAAAAATCTATTTTTGAGTCGCCCCTCAAAGAGGAATCTAAAGGTCAGAATCGGCGGTCATTTTAAAAACCCTTGATGGCCGCTCCAATAGCCCATTTACCAATGAAAATTCGCTAATAATAATTACAATACACATCTACCTCACTGACTTGATGGACGCAAATTTCAAAAAGGTAACATCTTGCAATAATTAATTTGCACTTCTTTAAAAATATGATTACGCAGATACGTTACATATATAAAATTCTGATTTCAGCGAAATTCCTTCAACAGTATAAAAATGTTTGCCATTTCAAATCTTTAAGGATTCATAACTACTTTACCTTACACGTTTTTTTAAAATACAATTTCACCAATATAATCAATGCAAAAATCTTCATAAATTATCTATTAGAAGTGTACATAACACTGAAAGTAACCAAATATATATATATATATATATATATATATATATATATATATATATATATATATACGTACAAAATTCTTAAAATTCTTTAAAAAAACGTAAAAATGTCTAATTGATAATTTATTCAGATTTTAACGTTAATAACAATGAAGTCAGATTTTATAAAAAGTCTTAGGCAAAAAGTTATGAAATTTAGAATTTTAAATTACCGCCATTTTAAACTGTAGAACTTGTTTTGTTCAGTAACGAACTAATCTAAGCTAATACTAATATCAATTACGGTGTAAAGTTTAAATAAATTCGGATCTATAGTTCGAATTATAGTGTTACACTACACATTAAATTTTCTTTGAAAAAAGAGATATCTAGAGTTTAACATGGTAATACCTAAATCGGGGAGCTTGGCGTGCGCGCGCCCGCGAGCGCACTTATTTATCGACTTTAAAACTGAAAAATAAAACTTAAAGAACTTTAAGTTATCTAAGAATAAAGTTTTGTAATTTTGTAATTTATTATTTTCAAGCTGTCCAAAATGTTTCATTCATCATTCAATCTGTTCCAAAATTCGTGTAATTTTCCTTTCAACATTATGTACCACATTTTATTTAAAACGTTTTTACGCATAAAATATTTACGGTGACCTATTCAAAGAATTATTTGAGATAAAAATTAAATTTAAATTAATTTAAAATTGTTTTCTATTTATTAAAAAGACGTTTTGAAAATGCACAAAGCTAAAGCTTCTTATTTTTCTTCAATGAAATATGCAAAACGTTCCGGGAATTCCACAGTTATTTTATTCACTTGTTGAGACACAAACGGCTGGATTCGTAATTATTAGTAATTTTTAATTTACTAATAAAAAATTAGTAAATTATTAACAAATCAACAAATAGATTCCCAACCTTAAAATTGTACGGATGAAGCAACGACGGGGTGTTAGTTGATTTGCAACACGGCGGTTGATTATTATAAATCAAAGTAGCATATACTACTTATGGAGGGAATATTTTGTCCTCGAAATGCAGGATTGATTTTTTTCCGACTGATCGTTACCCTCCTAGCTGCAAATGTTTTACCTTCACCCTATTTATTTTCTTTCTAAGTTCTCTTCAAAAGAGTTAAATTACTTTCTGATCCATTTTTAATATCAAAGGAAACTTAAACCCACCTTTCACAAAGAAAACGAGATTCGACACTTGAAATTTCTTACAAACACTGCCCAAATTATTCGGCCTAGAAGTTAAAATATCGGTTTAATTCCCCAAAATTGATTCATCAGATTTTAGTCTGAACTTGCAGTTTTTTTCGATAGATCTAAACTATATTTTTTGGAGTTTTACTAGCGACCCTTTCATTTTGTCTGATTACTTATAAGCGATATCTGAGTAACATTAAATCAAAATCGTTAAGCCAAGTATGAAACAATCGATTTTTCTAGTTTTCGATAAAAAAGGCTTGATTTTTAGAAGAAAATTTTTTGTTTAAAATGAGAAACCTATATATACCAAATTTCATAAAAAATTTTCAGTTATTTAAATTCCTGTGATGTGCACAGGAAACAGACAGACGAACAAACAAACCAGCAAAATTCGTTCAAAAGTTTCAAAATGGCGGCCAATAAAAATCGTTAAAACACATAAAAGTTTTGTCTTTAACGTTCCCACTTAATAAACGCTAAAAACTGCATATTAGCATTTTAAACTTTCAAATTCCGTTGAAATTTGTTGATGGTGGTCTGGTTAGTTTTCGTATTTTCAAAATATTTTGAAAAATTTACATGCTAATACATGCAGATTGTAATGCTGATTGTGATGATTAAAACGGGGTTTTAAAAAGAGTATGGAAAATACTTTTAGAAATTCACTTAAATCACATCAGCGCGACAGCTGCGTGCTGCCATTTTTTAATTTGGATTTTGTTATGGTTCTTCATAAATAAACAAAATCAGAGCACAACGTAACAAACCCGTTTTTAGGAACTAGGCTGAGTTTCTGTTTTCTCCCTATAATAATCGAACCAGATTTTTGAATTTGTGTACAGTTTTTGGACAATTTATTTCAAAGTTTTGCACAATTTATTTTACAGTTTGTTGTAGACGTCTGCTACAACAAAGCTGCGTGTTTACTACTTACTCTAAATCAGGAACAACGTTTTGAATGTTAAGTTTTTTTTTGGAAATAGAAATTAAATTAAATAAATTAACACGTTTATTTATCCAAAGTAAGTAGCACATCGATTTTTTAAATTATTTTAATTTTGAATGGCGCAAACTGTTGAAAAAAGCTCCCTTTAAAACTGATGGCCCTGCGAACTGGGCCGCTACTTTGTATTCTAGCAAAGTGAGGAAAGCAATTTCCAATTTAATGGATATGTTGCAAGCTCCGCCCCTTCAACCCATTTTACCTGCGCCTAACATATTCAACTTTAATAAGGACGTTCTTAACAATAAAAGTTGTCAAGAATTGATCCTTTAATTTCCTTTAAGAACATTTCCTTTAATTCAGGAAAGGCCGGTAATGTATTGACTGTGTCTATCGTTAGCGGCCCCTGGAAACAGGCTTACACAATTTAGTAATGTAGGTAAACAATATTCTGTATACGCTCAGCTGTTCCCTACAGTGGAATTTATTTTTTCCTAATAATGCAGTTACTTTCTCTTGACATTCTCAAACCAAATAAATAGTTTTTAAATATTGCACAAAAAATAAATCCTCCCTCATAAAAAATAAAATCTGGTTTTGAAGTTATCGGGAAAAAGGAAATTTACTTCATCTCTCAAAATAACATCACTAGATTTTGCTCAAATTTTTTGTCATATATGAAGATTTCTAACTTTAGTTAGTCTAGCAACTTTAAAAATAAATGACATTTTTTATTTCCAAAATAAATCGGGAAAAAGAACGAAATAAAACCCAAGGCAATCATTGTGGTTGTGTGTGTGTGTGTGTGTGTGTGTGTGTGTGTGTGTGTGTGTGTGTGTGTGTGTGTGTGTGTGTGTGTGTGTGTGTGTGTGTGTGTGTGTGTGTGTGTGTGTGTGTGTGTGTTCTTTTTTAATTATTCCCTAACTGAAAATTTATTTTATTTAAATTCGCTACACTAATCTGGGTTATTAATTTGCAAATATTGCCAAAATTTAATCAAAATCTGATGAACTGATTTTAACGAACTTTTCCGTTTTCTGCTTCGAATTTTGAATTTTTTGGAAGCTAAAAACTTAAGCGTTTTCTTTGTATAATGAAGAGCTATATTTCAATAAAATTTAATCCACACTTTCTGAAATTTTTATAGTGGTTTTGAATAAAAAGTTTTTTCAAAAGTAAACCTAATAGCAACCACCCTGTGCCAAATTTTATCGAAATCGGTTAATTCGTTTAGTCTTCTGTTTTCCAAAACTGTTGTTTCTATTCACGATACTATCCATAATATTATCACAACGAGTATTATTTATATAATTCTAACGGGCGATTTTAATAGTTAGCCTGTTAAAAATTTATTAAAAATACAATTTAATCATACTCTACTGATTTGGACATTCATCGGGTTTCAAACACACATTTTTATAAACCTAAACTTATCTTTATATTTACTTATATATTAATTTATTTACATATTTGTAAAAATTATGTGTTTATAAACTTAAAATGAGTCATGTTTTTCAAACAATAACTTAAAATTTCAAATCATTACAGTTTATTTGCTTTTTAACGTAAATATAATGTACGTAAATTTCTTGAAATCGGTATTTGAAAAAAAACCCATAACATATATGTTATGGGTGTATATATATACACCCATAGAATCAAGGGGGATTAGTTTGACTATTTTAAATATATATTTTTAAAGCATTTGTTTTTTTTATTTCTAATTTTCTCAATGTTTATCTGAGTTTAATTATTAATTCCTTTATATGAAAAATAATATATATCTTATTACAGTACTGATAAACTTTGATAAGAATCGACATACAAAAATTTAAAAAATCGTAAATTATTTTTTGTTTTATTATTGTTGTTATGTATTGTGGTACTAATTTCATTAAAAACATTCTTTGAGCGTCTTCAGCATTGTGTTTTCTAAAGTTTGGACTTCAACCTCTCCTATAGTGCTGGGCAGTTTTCTATACTCCTGTATTCTCTCACAGAACCATAGTCCAGTTGTTTCACTACATAACATTTTCTTAGAAGAAAACAAAGTGTGTACACTGCAAGTCCCACACAAAATACATGAAGGTGCGCAACAAGTAGATTACATTATACGTACAGAGGCAAAGAGAGAGAGAGAGAGAGAGAGAGAGAGAGAGAGAGAGAGAGAGAGAGAGAGAGAGAGAGAGAGCACTAATGCTATCGATCCCCTCATTGTTCCTATTCGCCCTCATCGCAACCAACCGTAACTTAGTTGAGGTCAGAGTAACAACTACTAAAAAGTATCTGTTTTTTGTTTACTTTTTTCATTTTCAAGCTGTTAATATTTTAGAAAACTATACCACCTAAATATCAAATAACCCCTAATTTTGTTACGTAATTTATCTCTATTTAATGTTGAAATAATTTCTTCTTATTATTATCTCATAAAATTACACCTGACAACTGATTTAATATTATGGGGAATTCTTTGTACGTTATAAATGTGGTTACAGCTAAAATAATTTTTTTCATTATATATATATATATATATATATATATATATATATATATATATAAAACTACCATAATAATAATATATAATAAATAATTATAATAATACATAATACTTTACCATAAAAACATTTTTCACTACCAGACATCATTATTCATAAATTTCAACTGTATAAAGTATTTTGGAAAAGTATTCAACTCTTAGCATTTTGGAATTTAAGACTGTTTACAACTTTTAAAACACTGTCACCTAATAAAATATTGTCATACCTTAATATAACTAACTACAGTTTTGAACAGTATTCAATTATAAGAGTATTTATAATCTTATAAACACTTTAAAATTTCTATTCATTAGCCTACAGGGATTTTTTTGTAAATTGTATTTGTTGCATTAGTAGTGTAAGAAACCTTAACTATGTTTAACCGTGAGTAGGCTATCTTATCTTTAATTCAAGTAACGCAAAGTTAAAGTGTCAAGCAGATTTCATGTTTTAAGTTTTCACACGTTTATTCAGATTTGCATATGACGAGTTTACGTGTAAACTTAGCAGAACATTAGACACCACTGTGTAACGGGAAACATACGCGTATAAGTGAAATAAGTGGTACAACCAATGTTCGTGTTTATATTATTGATTTCACTCTCGTCCATTCATACGAGAGACGATCACTTTACTGTAGGCTACTGAATTTAATTTGCTTATATTTGTAACGAATGTTCTATGTGTTTGTGCTCTCTTTCTCTCTCTCTCTCTCTCTCTCTCTCTCTCTCTCTCTCTCTCTCTCTCTCTCTCTCTCTCTCCATCTCTCTCTCTCTCTCATCTCTCTCTCTCTCTCTCTCTCTCTCTCTCTCTCTCTCTCTCTCTCTCTCTCTCTCTCTCTCTCTCTCTCTCTCTCTCTCTCTCTCTCTCTCTCTCTCTCTCTCTCTCTCTCTCTCTCTCTCTCTCTCTCAGTTACTTGGACAATAATATTATTATTATTGTGATGGGATTAACGTAATCTCAGATGAATGTCAAGACCACACAATTGTTTTATAAGAAGCAAGTAGTTTTGGATATTTTTGTAAAATAAAATATTTTTCTAAGAGTTTGCAGTGCACGGGTTGTTTAAAAGATGTACAAATAAATTTGTCTTTATTCGTTTGCCCTGAGAAGAAAACGTATTATTCTTGCTGTGCTGGAAATCAGGTACTCGGTCAGATTAAAGTTAGAGTCAGCACTTAGATGGGATGAAAGGAGTGAACAATAAACGTCTGTTCTTCTGTTCTTCCTTAACCTGTTCTCAAACGTTCACTGTGTTTATCTGTACGTTGCCATGTTGAGGGCCTAATTTCCCTAAAATTTAGCATTAACTGACTGAGCGTATTATGTGCATGCACAGTTCTGTTGTGCTCCATGCACTACTAAAACTTATTAGGATTCAGCCTGCACTTGAAATTAATAAAGTCGTTAACAATTTTTAATAGATAAAAGTAAAATATAACAGTTCAGATCAGCAAGCTTATCAGTTAGCAGATATTCATTATACTAGATTAGTTGTTATCTGAAAAAGCTCTTTTTTATAATAAATTTAAAAATCAAGTTAAGTTTTATAATCTTTGCCAAAAAAAGACTTTCCGAAAATTCAAAATACAATTACATTAGTACAAACAAAATGTATCAAATGTTTTGAACTTGAAATTCTAACTGTGTTATTGTTCAGTTTTGTGTAAAAATTTTACAGGCACACTCGCATGTAAGAGTATGACACAACAACCGTTAGTGTCATTGGTTTACAAAATAATTTCCGAACAGTTTAAGCCATAGTGTTGAAGCCATGTTTCCTCATGGGAAGGAATGTCCGGTCTAGCAGACCACAAGTTCTAGAACCACAAACTACACATTGTATAACTGATTGTTTTAAATAATAACTTTTTTGTAACTACCTCGTCATGCTGTAGTCACTCTCCTCGGGTGTTAATATTTCTACACCTTCTTTCAACTTTCAGTTGTTACTAAGATATAATTTATACCACTAGAATTTGTTGCTGGTGGAATTTCTACCACAACGTATTTACAAATTTGGGCGCAAGTAAACGCCTACCCAATACACCTATGATTGATAGAAAAAGCTCTTTTACGGGGCTAAAAATGTTTCCTTCAATCGTGTGATCTGTCGAGTAGATATACCCCATATATATTTTTGTTAATATTGAATTCGTTTTTTTAAGGTTTCAAAGAATGATTTAACAAAGAAAAATCAACATTTTGTGGATTTTTCAAATAGACTACAGAAAACGCAATGATTTAATAATATACTGGCTTCACAGAGTCTACACTCCACAGTGAAATTTATAAGCAAATAACAATACCAAGGCTACGTGACACCGACTTTTATAACAAATTCAATGTGTACAATTCGCCTTGCTAACTTAACCGTCTTTGAGTGTTTTTCTTCCATGCCCAACACATCTGTACAATACTGTACTATTAATATTTACAATTAAAAATTAACTATATAACTTAAACATATTCTACAAAACATCCCAGCCAAGTTAAAATACAATCGTTATTTTTAGTTTATCTCTGTACGACGTGTCCTATAAAGAAAGTTTGGTAATCGTAAAAAAATAATTTTGTGATTTTTTATAATAATATTTGGGTGTTTATATCTAAATATTATGAAAATATTTAGATAATTTCCTGCATGGGGAATTCCGAGAACTGATTATGGACCTTTGAGAACATTAGGTGTGTGTGTGTGTGTGTGTGTGTGTGTATATATATATATATATATATATATATATATATATATATATATATATATATATACCTTATCTTAGGTAACCATAAATAAGGGGAGTTCTGAGTAGGGCGAAGTTAATGCAGTATGAAGTTTGTGGAAAAAATATTCCTTGTACTTCCTAAGTGAGCTTCCAACTTTGTTTTCGAAACTATTTATATTTGACAGGATACAACTTTAATAACTTGTATTTTCCAGAATTCAGATTATAAATAATTTTTCTCTATGTGTTGGCATCCGGGATAACCGTGGTACAGAATTTATTCGCGGGTAAGATGTTTACAGATTTATCTAATTTTAATTCTGACATGGTCTTCAGTTCTTTGTTATCAGCATTTACTCAGGGAATTTAATTCTTTTAAGTAAAATACTGACTTCACATCGAAATTGTTCAGTCTGTTTAAGATCTAACCTGCCTTCTTAAACAGTCACGAAAATAATACTTTTTTAAAAGCTTATATTTTTGTATTATATCTAAATAAGTGAAATTATTAAATTTAATGACCTGAATTGAATCGACTGTTGTCATGTTAGAGCCTGAGAAAGGTTATTGCTTAGCGTTTTCTTGGAGACCTGTGGTTTCTTGATCACATGTCTCAGTTTGTCTAGCTTTTTCTCGTTTGACCACTCAGAAATCTGCTCTGAGTGTTTTTTCTTAGTTTTAATGTACAATAACAAACCTAGGTATCTAACCTTATGTTTTTCTTGCATGTTTTGATATTAATCACTTGAGAACGAGAGTCGATACACACTCTCTAAACGTCGTTTATTGTTTTATATACACAACTGATGTAAATTCCGAATAAAGTGTAGTAATAACTTAAAGATTCTATCATAAAATAATAATTTTAAAAATAGAAAATAGGGCTAGGTTTTGAACAAAGTACAAATAACTTCATCTTCAATTTAAGGTTGTTTATTGTAACTAACTTCAATTTAAATCTTTTTACTTTTAAGTAGTGAATGTAGGGAGTTGTCTATTTCAGTAAGGTATGTAGAGTAGAGCACAATAAGAAAATGATAATTTGTCCAGTAGTCTGTAAAGTTAAGTAAAATAAGCAAGCGATAATTTCTACTGAAGGCTGTAAAATAAGACACAATGAGAGAGATGTGCTATCTAATGTGACTTCTAAAAATAAGACACAATGAAGGAGTGGTAATATCTGCTCTAGTCTGTAGAGTGAGGCAAAATAAGAAGCCGTGATGTCTGCTGTAGTCTACAGAGTGACGAACAATAAGGAGGACCGGCGGAGGCAGCTGAAGTGAGCAGCTGATGGGCTTAGCGACCCCACCATACCTCTAGCTCATTCTACTCTTTTTCATTTACTCCACATACACATAACACACACACTCTCTCTGTCACACACAAACACATACACACCCGCAGGGGGGTGCAGACTAGCTGCACCTAGTGAGAGGACCTAGACGAACCTCGCGGCACCCGAGTCTAGTACACACTTACACTTACAGCACTACCCTTACGATGTAAACACTTCACACTCACACGTACAGTTAGGGATTTGCTGTGCTTGTTCCGTTACGTCTTCTGTGGAGTGGCGATTCTGATTGGTTTCCTTTGGCGGGGCCAAGTATGTGGAACCTGACGTGTGCCTAGCACTGCCAGGACCTCTGATGGGACAGGTTCTGGGACCGAGCAGCCTATCGGCGCTTGGCAAGCACATGAATGTTGAGTTATTGGTGTCGGAGCCCATAGCTGGGTCTATCGAAACAAATGGTTGCATTCTGTGAGTACATAGAGGGCAGCTGCCAGTGGTACTTGGGTTTGGGGAACCGTAACTTTGTACCGGAACCCATTCCTAAAATATTCTGGAGTGCTGACAGACATGTATTTCGGCTCCAGGATATTTGGAGGTCCGCCCCCCAATTTATTGGGGATTATAGCTTTAGCTCGAGTATCCTGGGCTGCTGGTGGTCGTTTGGGTGCACCCTGTGCCAGTTGTTCGAAAAATCTTCATTCATGAATCGCTCGGCAAACTAAAGTATGGATAACTTAACCAAAAACGCCAAAGGAGTGTTAAAGAGGCCTCGTTCGGCTTCGAACGGGTCTGTTGATAATAGTTGAGGTGATTTAAACTCGGGAAATGAATTCCCGAGTACAATTCCCGAGTACAGGCAAGCTGTCTACAACTGCCGTCTCCAAAATTTTTAATTTTTAAAAACTCGGTGAAAGGGGCCGACTTGTCAAAAGTGTCCCCTTTCCTAATACATAAGGCGATTGTTGGAAGAGCAGGTCCCGTAGCTTCAATTAAGAAGATGCAGAACGGGACCTTACTGGTTCAGACTAACAGCGATAAACAAAGCCTATCGCTGTTAAAAATGACATCGTTTTATGAAATGGTCAAGGTTTCTGTGGAGCCGCACAGAACCTTGAACTCAGTAAAGGGAGTGATAACCTGTAGACCTGGAGGAGATTAAATCAGAGTTAGCAAATCAAGCTGTTGTAAACGTGTGCCGTATTACCCGAAACGATAAGGGGCAAAATGTACCAACTGCCTCGTTGATTTTGACTTTTGGTAAACCAACTGTCCCAGACCACATCTATGCTGGATACCAGCGCCTTTCGGTAAGGCCATACGTTCCAAACCCGAAACGGTGTTTTAAATGCCAGGGTTTTGGACACGTGAGCTCCACATGCCGGAAGGATCAGGTATGCGATAATTGTAGTGGTAATGATCATGATAGTGAGCAATGCAAAAATGTTCCAAAGTGTTCGAATTGTGGTGGAGATCATCCCACTCGTTCCTTTGACTGCCCTAAGTTTAAGACTCTTTCTATCATGGCCAAGGACAAGATATCTTTTTCAGAATCAAGGAAGGTTTTCAAAAGCTCAAAATCAATAATTGAAGGTAATAATCATTTGCTGCTGCCACCTCTACTAGTAAATCATCGTTTGCTAATTGCGAAGAGCTAACTAAAACGGTAAAAGCATTATCGGAACAGGTAGCTCAATTGCTAACTCTGATTTCTGCGGGTTCCACTCCTGATTCGCTATCTAAATCGTCTGAAACATCTTCCTCTCAAGTGTCTTCAAAAGGAAAGGATATCACCTTTCGAAACTACTAAAACCTTGTGACAAAGTCGAGGCCTGTAATTCCGGAAAAATCCGTCCATTTTTTTTTTTTTTTTTTTTTTTTTTGGTGTTTAACGTCCGAAACACTTGGGCTAATGCAGACGATGGGATGATGTATAGCCAAGCCCTCGCCGGGAATCGAACCCGGGTCCTCGGGGTGAAAGCCTAGTACGCTATCCACTAGACCACCGAGGCGGCTACCGTCTTCTTCCAATCTAGGCGTAAGAACTAAGTCGCAAGTGTTAAAGTCTTCGTCTAAAAACGTTACTTCTGGACTAGTCCATTTTCTAAAAAAATCAAACACATACCCACCAGTGGTTGTGTCTAAAAAAGAAAAAAATACAAACAAAGAAGGAAAAAAATCAAAGGAAGGAGTTGCTTCCAAGTTGCCTCCTTCCAAAACTACTATCTCTAGAGAGTCGGACATCAATCACAGTAGTGATTCGATGTCCATTGATTCTGATAAATCACTGACTCAAAAGTGTTAATCCGAAATGAATCCAGTTGTTTATTAAACCTAAGCATTCAATGTCTGCATGTACAAAAATAAAGTGGTACAATGGAATGTTAATGGGGTAAGAAGCCTTATCGAAGATTCGAAAGTTCTTGTACGAGATGTTTCGCCTTTAATAATACGCCTTCAGGAGACTCACTTGCGTGAATCTCACATTTTCAGTTTTAGGGGTTATTCTGTTTTCAGAGCAGATTTCATCTCTGAGGAAAGAACCAGAGGTGGTGTAGCCATTCTGGTTCGCAACTCAGTCGAGTCGGTTCTTGTGAATATAGTAACTCCTTTACAAGCTGTTGCCGTTCAAATAACCGTACAATTCAAACTTACAATCTGCAGTCTATATTTACCGCCTAATTACAATTTCCAAAACCATGAAGTACGCAACTTAATATGCCAATTGCCCTTGCCGATATTATTATTAGGCGATTTTAACGCTCATCATACTGCATTAGGTTCATCAACATGTAACTCTAGAAGAATACGCATTGAGAGGATAAGGTCCGAATTGAATTTATGTCTTCTTAATAACGGTTCCCATACGCATTTAGCGGCATCTACTGGCAATTGGACCGTTGTTGACTTGTCATTCTGCAGTCCAATTCTGACAACGAAGTTTGAATGGTCGGTATTACCTGATCTTTATGGCAGTGATCATACTCCCATTAATATTTCATTTCGTAACTTCCCTCGTCCGGATCAGAGCCTGCCGCGTTGGATTCTGAAAAAAGCAAATTGGGAGGACTTTATGAAGGAATTTGTATCACCAGACATTGAATTTAACTCTATAGTGTCAAAATTTACTCAAAACGTCTTACAAACAGCAGAGAAAACTATTCCAAAAACTTCAGTACGCCCTTCACGTCCACCTGTCCCTTGGTGGAACGAGGAGTGTAGGAAGGCGTTACGTCTACGTAGAAAAGCTCTGAGGAGATTCAACAGAAACCCGACAAGTGAAAACCTTGAGCAATATAAAGTTCTTCGTGCAAAAGCTCGTAGAATATTCAGGCAAAGCAGAAAGGATTCTTGGATCCAATAGATTGGAACAATATGTAGAACAACACCTACATCTGTTGTGTGGAAGAAATTGCGTTCCATTTGTGGTCCGCCTCCATCTGTAGGACTGATGGGACTTCAAAAGGCGAACGGATATTGGTTTCTGACTGTTCCGACATTGTAAACCTTTTAGGGTCATTTTTCGCAAGTTTTTCCTCTTCTGCAGCCTATAACACTGCCTTTTGTGAACACAAAAGCGCAATAGAAAAATTGCCTTTCACTATCGGTACTTCTGATGATTCTCCTCTGAACGGTCTGTTTAATCTACGTGAGCTAGAATCTGCACTGCTGTCCACCAAGGATTCAGCTCCAGGTCCTGACAACCTTGTTTACGCCATGATTAAAAATCTTCCACCGTCGGGTAAGTTATTTCTTCTCGAAATATACAATCGTATGTACGAGGAGCGTACATTACCTGGCGATTGGTTGGAAGCTGCAGTAATTCCCGTTCTTAAACCAGGCAAAGAGAAAACTGATCCAAGTAGCTATCGTCCTATTTCTCTCACCAGCGTGCTATGCAAGCTGGTAGAAAAATGGTAAATCGTCGCCTTCTTTGGAATTTAGAAACTAATAAATTACTATCCAAAGAACAGTGCGGTTTCAGACAAGGACGATCTTCGGTGGATCAGTTGGTTTTGTTAGAATCTGCAATTCAAAATGCCTTCCTCTTGCGTCAAACACTTGTTGCAGTATTTTTTGACCTAGAGAAGGCATACGACATGGCCTGGAAAAGAGGAATACTGAACATTTTAAAATCATGGGGTATACAAGGCAGAATTCTAGCTTTTATTACAAATTTCCTGTCTAATAGGTACTTTAGGATACGTCTTGGAGCTACAGTTTCAGATCGATTCCACTTAGAGAATGGTGTTCCACCTGGGAGTGTACTTAGTGTTACCTTGTTTCCTATCGCAATCAATGGAATTACCACTAATGTGCAGTCCCCTGTCCGATGTTCGCTTTTCGTGGACGATTTTGCTATTTATGTAAGCACCAGAAATATGGCAACAGCTGAAAAAACTCTTCAGCTGGTAATAAATAGGTTGCAGACATGGACGAGATCTACTGGCTTTAAATTCTCTGCTGCTAGGACTCAGTGCATTGCCTTCAGTCGCCGTCGGCAGATCCAAACTCCTTCGTTATATCTTGATGGTATACAGCTCCGGACTTTTCCATCCGTTCGATTTTTGGGTCTAATATTTGACGAAAGTCTCTCCTGGAGCCCTCACGTGCGTGATTTAATGTTACGATGTAACAAAATTCTCGATATGTTGAGGGTTCTTAGTAGTTCTCGATGGGGCGCTGATAGGACCAGTATGTTGATGTTTTATCGTGCTGTAATTCGTTCGCGAATTGATTATGGTAGTATTGTATATTCATCTGCTAGACCATCGATTTTAAAGAATCTAGATCCCGTTCATAACTCTGCAATCCGTCTTGTTTCTGGTGCTTTCCGTTCAAGTCCCGTCCTGAGTGTTCTCGCCGATGCTGGCGAACCATCACTCTCTCGTCGGAGACAGCAGTTACAATTAAGTTACGTAAGTAATATATTATGTAAAACATGGCATCCTGCTTATAATACCGTTTTCCATAATCAGTTGCACCAACATTATGAATCCCGACCGCACGCTACAGCCCCTGTTGGCATTAGAACAACCCGTGTTTTTGAAGACTTGCGTATTGAACTACCCCCAATGTTTAAAAGGTCCTTTTGTCTTGTCCCTCCATGGATAATCAATATGCCGACCTTTAATTTCTCCTTGTGTACATACCTGAAAGACAACACTCCTAACATTGTGTATCAACGTGAGTTTTTTCGACTGATTAATTCATATCCATCTGCTAAATTTATTCTAAGATGAATAATAATGTTGGGTGTGCATTTTATTCACTGGACGAAACGTATAAGAATGGATTACCCTCAATTTGTAGTGTCTTTACAACCGAAATCTTTGCCATCTTAAAGGCTCTGAACACTATTGAATTCGATAGTTTGCATTACGTAGTTTGTTCTGATTCAGAAAGTGCCCTCCAGGCAATCCGGGATATGTATTCGGTAAACCCTCTGGTTCAAGATATTCTGTGCTCTGTCCATAGACTTGAACTACGAGGTGCAAGAGTATCATTTATCTGGATTCCTGGTCACTGTGGAATATTTGGAAACACTGCAGCGGATAATGCGGCAAAGGAAACAACTTTTCTGCCGCCATGTACTCCACGTGTAATCGTGTCTGACTTTCTTTGTCACTTAAAACATTTAATTCTTCTACAGTGGGAAAATGAATGGGCAGCTACAAGCAGTAACGAATTGAGGGTAATTAAAAATACTGTTCGTCCTTGGGGGTCGTCAATACGTGCAAGTCGTAGAGAAGAGGTGGTGATCACCCGCCTTCGCATTGGTCACTCCATGTTAACGCATGGATTTCTGATGGAACGTGGGGATCAACCTGAATGCGAGTTCTGTAGGGAAACCATCACAATAAAACATATATTGCTCGATTGTGATGGTTTCCAAAATATGCGTGTTATGTGTGGTCTGAGCAACTGTTTGCAGACGATGTTGGGAGATAGTGCCTCGGCCGTTGACCGGGTTCTAGACTTCCTTCATCGTCTGAATGTTTTAAATAAAATTTAATTTATTATATTTGTAATTTCTTGTGTTATTTTATTTATTTATTTTATCTAAATAACTTTATTTCTGTTATGGTTATATATACTTTTACGAATTGTTATTAAATTTTATTCATTATTCATTGTAATTTAGTTCTTAAGTATTCGTTATTGTAATATAGTTATACCTGTTATTTAAATTTTTGTTTAATTTACTTTACTATTATAGTTTGTTGTAGTTTATTTTCTTATTTCAGTAAATTTTTGTTAAATTTTTTTTTATACTTTCATTTTACATGACGGCGATGATAACCTTAACGGTTTTTCGCCGAAAAAAAAACAATAAGGAGGGTGATGTCTGCTCTAGTCTGTAGAGTGAGGAACAATAAGGAGCGGTGATGTCTGCTGTAGTATGTAGAGTGAGGTATAGTGAAGGGTGATGATAATTCCTGCAGCCTGTAAAGTGAAGAACAATAAGATAAGGAGACTGTTACGTCTGCTGCAGAATGTTATAGTGTAATATGTTAGGCCACTCTTTTCTGCAGTTAGAACAATAACACATTAGTATCCTAATTTCTACAATTGATATTGTAATATATTAGGCTACTGTAATCTGTTTTCAGAACATTAACACATTAGTATTCTATTCTGTATTTGAAATAATCTAATAAATTATGTTTTATATCCTCTACTTAAAATATTTTAGTATTATATCCTATTCTGTACCTTTAATACAATTCAATATTGTACAATTCAGAACATTGTTGTCCTATAATGTACTTAGAACACGTTATTATCCTGCGTCTGGGATACTGTAATATATTAGGCTTCTCCATTCAGTACTAAGAACACTAACACGTTAAAATCTTATTCTGTTTCCAAGATACTGTAAAACGTTACGTAACTCTACTCTGTATCGTATTTTATGTAATATATTTTACTATTCTATTATCTATTATTATCTATTCTGTTATTTTCAATACTAACATGAAAATTGTTCTTCTTTAAAAATAAACAACTTATTCCTTAAATAATAAAAATTACGACTAAGAAAGATTAAATTAAAAAAAATTATGTTCTTCCATTAAAAAAATAAGACTAGTAATTTAATTACACAAGACGAATGCCTTATCTTACAAAACATTTTAACAGAACCTTTGAGTAGCAGCGGCAGCAAAGGAAACTACCCTTATGTAATAATTTATCACTCTTTGAGAAACTCGGGGTTTATGTCGACTGACAAGAGGTCGCTAATCCAACTAAAGGTGGCCTATTTCTGTTTTATATGTTCAACATCTTGTTTTCTTAAATATTTGAAAAGTTGTGCACCTGAATTATTCGAGAGTAAAATATGTTTAGACTTAGTTTCTCTCTTAAATTAAAACTACGATATAAAACTACTCACTCAATGACGTCAATAGTTATGCGAGCAGCGGCTGTTAGTTGAAAATTGCAAAGTTGCATTTTCTTCAAACACGTATTATGAAATTATTATGTTAATTTCTGACAACAATGAAAAGTTGGGCATCGAGGAAAAAATGTTTCGCGATTCCGATGGATCTATTCTTTTCCGGTCGCCTGAAACCAAAAGTGTTGTGTGTGTGTGTGTGTGTGTGTGTGTGTGTGTGTGTGTGTGTGTGTGTGTCGGTACATCGCCGAATCTAAATTAATTTGTTGACTGATTTTGATGAAATATGACAAATTTTTCAACAAAAATTCAAAGACATTTTTTTGGTAAGAATTTATTAAAAATAAAAATGTTTTCCACACGTACGCCTATTCAGACGTTTGTCTGTTTAGATCAATTTTTAAAATCAAATTTTTAAGCACTTTCTCAGAATATGGTATTTTCCTGAAACTTCGCATAGATGCTTAATCAAAAGTACAACTCATTTTTCTACGAACAAATTTCCCATTAAGCACCAAATTCATTAATTATAATTAAAATTTATTACAATTTTTTATGAATATAATGTTCTATAACATATGTAGCTATTTGAAACTTCCATATTTTATTAGTTAAAAGTATTAATAAAATTCTCTATTGTGTACGAACGGAAATGTATTTTGTTATTTTAAGTTTGTTTATCTTTGAAAAAATTAATATTTCTTTTATTAAGTAGAATTACAATTTCTGTTCAATAATTTTACACATTATACAAAAAACCTTTAAGTATTAATATTAATTTAGAAAAATATGATTTTGAAAATTTCTTATTTTTTAATTGATTACAAAATTTTACCTATTGTATATATTGAAAAAGTGTTTTTTTATCAAGACCTAGTTGTGATTTGTCTGTAAATTTTAATATTTATGTGTACTTACTATAACAGAAATAAGTATTGATAATTAAATTTTTTATTTATTTTAAATTAAAATAATACTGAGTAAAGTATTTTATGGGATGAGAGTTTTTATTGTTATGTAAATATTTATTGTAATTACTTACTTGTATTAATAATTTATTAGACTCTTCTGAACATTAAAATCTACTTTTTCGTGATAATAAAACTGTTTTCCCAACTGAATTTGGATTAGTAAACTTGCTTCTTACATTAAATTCTGTAAGGACTAAGAAAGGTAAAAAGGGACAGGAATACAGAAGTGAACACGAATGCGTGAGAATAGTTGGAGTGAAAGGGAGGGGTATAGTGATTACATGACGTAATGTGAAATCAATAGCTAAGTAGAGTACAGCGCAATTTGTTCAATTAATCACAATTGTTGTGAGAGAATAAATGCTTAATATACTTAGAATTGTTTAGAAAATCCCATTAAGAATGTGCTGTATTCATATATTTAAGATCAATGGGATGTCTCCTGACAACTACTGTAATTGTAAACATTACAAACAGACTTGTTTAATTTAGCATTGGTAACAGTGCCCTTATTTACTTAGCAACCAAGACAGCTTGCATGTTTACCGCTATAACAAAGGGTAGTGGTTACAAAGGATGGTTACACTTTGGAATTTTCGCGTCAAAACTGGATGGTTTTTATTTACAAATACTGTTAATTTGATAGTTAAGTTTCGTTAGTAAGAAATTATCATTACTATAGTTTAAAATTTTAATTAAAAAAATATTTTCAATGTTCCATGTTTCTTGTAACTATTATGCTTATGAATTAAAAATAACTAGAAAGTCTGACTTTGAGACGAGACGAACTGTAAAAACTTTGCCGAAGCGAACATTTACGTAAGCACAGAGTTGTGACACAATATAATTCCCACAAACTTCAGTACGATTTCCATTCGCCATTGTTGCAGTTAAGGTCGGTGTCGTTTTTAACAGTTGCTATTCAATGGCTTCGGAACGTTTCGCATATTGTATAAAATCCAAACCCTCATTAAAAGTTAATAAGTAAAGTTTTACAAACAATAAACGGCAAGGCAACACAACAAGTCTGACAAGCCTGTAACCGTATGAAACATTAGTATGGTGTCATAATTAGAACTGTACATTTTATATTCTTAAAAAAATACCGAATAAAATTTCGGTTCAGAAATAATAGACAAAAGACAAAAACACTGAAATGGGGATTCTAAAAGTAGCCTGATTTATGAAACTCAAAAATATTTTGTAAACAATGTTTTAATCATTTAAGTAGTTCAAATGAGTGCCTACAATTAAAAAAATACAAATAACGGATTGCAAGAAATAAATTGTAAGAACAAAAAATCCTAGACCGCGTTAATAATATATTAAAAACATTATAAAACAACTCTCACAAGTTGTTTGATCAACATTGAGAAGTATTTGTGGGCGTTTTTTATTATCTTTTCATATTATTATTATTATATGATGTATGTAATATATTATATTATATATATCAAGTACAATATCAAGTAAAATATTATATGTTCAGCATATATTTTGGAAATACTCGTTTTGAAAAACTACTATATTAAACGCGAAATATAAAACTTGTGTACGAGTACATTAATTTATCTATCGTATATTTGAAAATTATATGGATTTATCGTAAATAAAATACTCACAGATGAAAAAACAAGTTTTACTTTATAGCTAAATCTTGGACTGCACTATGTAGGTAGGTCCTTGTAATCACTGTACATATAACTATAAAATTTGCACAATACAAAGTAACAGCTATCGTGTAACGCAACTAGTATCACACAAAGTAACTATTGTTGTATAAAGTGATGAATATCGTGTAAAATAAAAAGTAGTACTACAGTATGAAAAAACTGCTATCGAATGAAATAACTGCTATCGTGTTAAAAAAACTGATATCGTATAAAGAAACCACTATTACAAAAAGTAACTGCTATCGTGTAAGTTAACTGCCATCGTATATAGTAGGCAAACTTCTATCGTAAAAAGTAACTGCTATCGTATGTAGTACTTTCCAACGTATAAGGGAACTACTGTCGTATAAAGTAACGGCTTTAAATGGTCGAGTTCGCTGGTTTAATGAAAGGGTATTGAAATATATATAAATCAAAGAATCGTAAATAAAATTGTTCTCCTTACAGATTTACTGAAAAAAGTTTTTTCGGACCCCAAACGTAATTGTTAATATCTCGTCATGTTTTGAACCAAATAATTATATAATTCTCATTTCAAGCAGTATATATATATATATATATATATATATATATATATATAGAAAGAACATGTAAACTAAGGTCTGTAATTCTCATTTTCATTGTTTTTGTGGTAACACGCAATAGAGAAAACTTCTCATTGTAAGCTAATACAGTTTGTACACAGTTTCACGGCGTGTATTAAATCACGCTTTCACACAGACATCAGAAAATTCATTTAAACAAAAACCTCTTGCTCATTGTACAGAAAGAACAATGGTATAGTTATGAATGATTAATTATATGCATCTGTGTTCTTAAGGGATACAACATTGCAACTGACAATTTTTTTTAATAATTACAAAAATTGTTTTTTGTGCTAAACAAGCCTTAACTTTACAATTGTGATGAAATTATTTTTGGTTCACTCATAACTGATTCAGTTATTAAAATAATCGACTACTAAAGTCTTCATTATAGAAACTTAAGAAACTTCACTAAGAAACGCTTAAAAGATCTAGACGTAAGCAATTTTTGAAGTAAAATATTTTTTTAACGTATATTTATATATATATATATATATATATATATATATATATATATATATATATATATATATATATATATATATATATATATATATATATATACAACAAATCTGAGTATATTACTGACCCACATAATAAAACTCATCGATAATAGTTATGCTTAAAGTACATGTGTACCTTTCCTTTCTATTACTGTGTACCTGCTCATTTGTCTCTCTCTTTCTCTCTCTCTCTCTCTCTCTCTCTCTCTCTCTCTCTCTCTCTCTCTATATATATATATATATATATATATATATATATATATATATATATATATATATATGATATTTCGCGGTATGTTAACCTACTTTTTTACAAAAACTGAATTAGAATTATTATTGTTAGTGAATTTTGATAATGAAAAATGAGATATTGGAGTGGCCATCATGGTAAGATCTAGTTTCGGAACCATGAAATCTAACCTTTCGTAAACAATAGGCTCTATATAAGTACATAAGAAATTCCTAAGATCAAATTTAGAAACAATATTTTGAGAGACTAATAAGTCGTAGAAAGATGGTTGAAGGCTTATTTTTTTGTTCTTGAATTTTAGGAAAATTATATATTTTCTTAACCAAGAGCTTAGAAAGAGCAATGAAAAGCGAAAGCTTCTATAAGAAAGGATTGCTAATGACCAGCTGTGTTGAACGTCCATATTTTGAACACCAGCTGTTTTAATATCGGTATGTTGAATAACAGCTGTTTTATTTGTTTCCAGTAATGACTTGAGTCTATAGAGCTCCATCCAATGTTAAAAAATCAGGATGCCAGGATGAAAGGTAAAATACACGTAGTACCAAAACCCGAGATCAAAGTGATCTGAACTTGTTTTTCTACTGCTTGCTCATCCTTCAGTCTGTAAATTGCTGCAGTAACGTCAATTTATTTTATACTCGATTAAAGTGCCTACGTAATATCATTAATGATACATTAACAAAAAACCTAATTGTAATATCAAAAGCTAACCTAAAAGTACAAGGTTCATTTTCCTTCTGATAAATAGCGTTCTCCATTTTCAGTCACACAATTTCTTATACAGTGAAATCTCTGTATATTATAAACTGTAGAGTATTTATTATTTTGTTTATAGTGATTATTTGCATATTTTCTGGGAGTAGAGTTGGCAAATGTTTTCTGTTTTGAAGTTTTCTTCTTTATTTTTTAGAAATTTCAAAGAAATTTTCAATAGTGAGGAGATCTATAATAAGACTTTATAGATAAACTCATTAATAATATTTTTTAAATTTTATTATTGTTAGCAAACAAATTTGTTATTAATAACAAAACACAACTTGTGTGTTAACCCTAGATTTTGTAATTTTGATACGATATGATTCAAATTTGATTCGAATAGATTTAAGTGTAGGTATAAGTATATATTTAAGTAGAAGTCGTTATACGTTGTATAAACAACGTCAATAAGTTGTTATACGTTAAATAACAAAATACTTTAAGCAGTTTCAAAATAACGGAAGTTATAATATTTTTAAAGATTTTTTGAAATTTGATTTCGTTGTCAGAATCAGTATTACGATCTGAATAAATTAGCATTTAAAACTTTAAAATTGCAATAAAACGCAAAAATGAAATTTAGACGTCCCTCGCGGTACCCGAGTCTAACACACACTTACACTTACAACACTACACTTACGACTTTAACACTTTACACTTACGATTTACATTTTGGGAAGACGATAATAGCTTAATGTGCTTTTCGCTTTAAAATAACAACAAAAAATATAATGGTGAAGAAAATTTTTAAAAAGTGAAAGATACAAAATTATTATTGATATTTTCTTCCAACATGTAAACGAGAAAGATGCATGCCAGTATTTTAGTTAACCGGAAAGCATCAATTTTATGATTTTTAAGTTGAAATATCATTAACTGTTTTTGTCTATTTCACAAAGTTGTTTTTACTTGGGTTTATGATGTTGAGAGAGGTAAAGCCCAACTTTTAGTGATTCACTTTCACAACACCGTCGTTTAACTCTTTGAATTTCATTAAAGAAAAAACAAAATGTTTTTAAATTGTGTGAATTTTCAATAATAAAAGAGTTTACGGTCAAGATCATTTGAATTAAATATTTTAAAATATTTATTTTAACTACTTAGTTTAATTTTAATATGACTGTCACGCGATTTCCGTAGCCTTCTTTAATCGCAGTTTTGTAGTAGAAGTTTTTGTTTGGTAAAAATATGGGGGGGAATGTCTATCTAACCACCTTTTCAACCGAATAAATTGTCTTCTAATGAAATAGCCTTATATTATATTCAAATTTTATTAATCAGACCTACATTAAATTCGCAGAAGCAAATCGTGCTTTTTTAAACTTAATAATTAAACTTAAACGTAAATAATTTCCTATCCTCTTTTGCATCCAAATATTCTATTATAGAAAAATAATGTAGCAGTAGGAAGACTGACTGAGAGAAATTAAAACTTAAAAAAAAATAAGTAATCAATATTCATTGTTGGGTTTTATTTGTCTAATTATAAAAAACTGACAAAGAAAATGGACTGTTATCTGCATTATATACAAATATAAAACATAAACCATACAACTAATCCAACTTTTAATGCTCTAATAATTGTTGTGGCTGGACTGGGCGTGTAATACAACGGTTTTATTATGAATTTAAATACGATTACAGTAATGAATTTAATTATACAGAACGTGCACGATTATACTCGTATATTTAAACCTACAACTGTAAAAGTTTTAAATATTTTTGTTAAATGGATCAGGTATGTAATATAATGGCGTTAATTATAACTAAAATATTCACTATTTTATAAATGTGTACATAATTATACACAAATAAACATTAAATGTAAAAAATATGTAAGTAGCAGGTTTTAAACTCATGTATGTCTCTTAGTTTTGTAAGCACAAATCAATAGAGCTGACCCGTAAATTTAACTGAGAGCAGTCAGCTTACTGGTAGTATTCGCTTCAAGAATACTATTTATAAATTTACGATAAGAATGACGCTTTTTACATGTTATTTGTGCTATAACGAAAATCAATTTTTTTGTAAATAAGTTCTTATTCCAAAAATATTTTGCAAAAGAAAAATATAAACAAGGAGCCTACACACACGTGCTCACAAGTAGCACGATTATACATACATATCAGAATAATGTTAATGTGTATTCTTAAGAAGAGAAAGTAAGTGCCAGAATACTTTGTGACTTGTGACCTTCACCTAACATAAGTGAATTGAAAGTCAATCCAGATATAGTGTAGTTGTTTACTATTCGACTGTTGTTAGGCTAATAGCCTACATTAAAGAATCAACAATCACACATTAACAGCTGTAAATTTTAAAATATTTTCCTTCAGTATGATATTAATTGTAGTGTTTTATTTGTTAAAGGGTTTGTTGATTGCTTACATTTCTGAAGAAAACAATACATTAAGGTTTGGCCTTGGTTAGATTCATTTCTTGTTAGGATATATTTCAAGGGTTTGTCGGAAGGTCTTCTCTTATTTTATAAGTTGGCACCTAATGCTTCTACTGTCCAGGTTCACTACTTATTAAAATTTCATTGCAATAATCAGCTGTTTTATTTTAGACGTATTTTAGCTGACGTATTTAAAAAAAGGATTCCCAGACACTAATGACATATATCACGTAAACAAACGTTTTGATAGGAAACATCAAAATATGTTTAAAAATATCTCAATTTTGCTTAACAAGTTGTTATCTAAAAATATGTTTATTTTTTCATAATTGTGGTCATTAAAAATCTTTAAAACTCATGTTTCTGTCTTAAGGGGGGTCGGCCTTCCCTATCTCGCCAATGTTATTTTATGATATCTTTAGGTACATTTTTCTCAGTAACTATTTTAGATACAGCTGTAAAATTTTTTCCTAGTAATATATAGACACTTGCCAACATTTTAACACAGGGAAATTTAAATATGTGTTTTTATAAAACTGTGGCAATTTTTTAAAAATTATAATATTTTTTATTTCAGATTCTCCGTGTTTCTGTACACATGAAATTAAATAAAATCATTTTTTGTTAAAATATTTATAAACC